>WEDG01002991.1:0-236109 GCA_017591395.1 Schistocephalus solidus
TAAGGGACAGAAATTTGAACAATTGCCGATGTGATCAGCTAACAAGCTAGACGTTGAAATGCCATCTGCCATGTAAGTTGCATTATGACCCACACATCAGCTGTCGTTATTTTATCATCTACTCTACAGGATAACGTTAAACCGATGAAACCTGGGAGCAGTCTCCTTTGCTCTGTGCTCATTTTACAGTCAAGACGCAAATGCAGGAGTATGAGAACTCGGTTTTTGACTTATGCAGTGGATTGATTAATTTAAGATAAATGGGAAAGTCCCTAACTGTTCGCTCCATCGATTTTGTCTGCTCCGGATGGGATTTGGCTAGCTTGCGAGCTGTATTTGCAATTATCTTTTATTCAAGACATGCTGAAATGCATTGTTTTAAAGGGAAACCCCGATTTGGAGCGCTTGGTTGGGGCAGGAGTACGCACCCGCCGGGTGTCTGCCAGGTGGCCTTGGGCTGCATTTCAGGGTACTTCCCTCGGAGAGGTGATGCAAGATCCATCACCGCAACTCGTCCTATTGGCATAGTAGGGCGCCGCCTACACAGGCGATGAGAAAGAGAAACGCCCCGCCCACTTATAAGCGGTTGCCTTGTAATAAATTTCCAGAAAAGTTAAACAATCTCATGTCGCCTGACTAACCCAAATTATAAAATGAACTTTGAACATTATTTTAATCTAGCCTACCCTAAATCTAAACTCTACTGTTAACATATTAACTTGACTTTAGTTTTAACCTTAAACGCAACTCAACTCCAAATTGAGCCCTAACCATCGCCTTAATCCTAAACCTGATTTCTGCGGACTTTGGTGTACGCTATATGTATTGTTGGCGGTTCCTTGCTCTGTGTCCTGGTTCAGGCGGCCCTGGCCGTCATCCTTACCCCAACTACGCCCCATCGCCCGGCTTATTACTGCATCTCGGTAGAGTAATGCAAATGAACGAAAAGTTTATGCAATCGTCAAGCTGAATAGGAGATATACTCTCCAGCGCAAGACTGTTCCTATTAAGGAAACACCTCAACATCCCATCCGCGACCCGCCGCACCGTTCCGAACTGTCCGCTAAACCTCCAGCCCACTCCATCTAACCGACGATCGCAGGGTCTGGAGATCAACTCCAACCGACTGGCCACCAAAGGGGCACATGCAGGCAACCCCGATCCTCCCGGTCAGTTCTGCCCAACCACCTGCAACGATCAAATGAAAGTGAACAGCAACTGTTAGAGAGCAGGGTAAGGCTCCCCGGCAACAACAAGCACCCGCCATGGTCGCGTATAACCTTGGTGGTTAGGCCACGGTGGGCAAAACGACGCCTGAAAACAGGCAACCCCGAGCAAAGACGCGTAACGAACACACTGCTAATCTATTCACAACCTATATCAGCTTCTGAAGGTGTTGGTCGGGCTGCAGAATATGACTGATCAGATTTTACACACCTAATCTCGCCTCAGGTCCCACAAACGACTCTCTCCGAAACGTGCCAGAGGAATGAGAGACGTCAGTTAAAATCCATGCGTGAACCTGCTTCAGCAAAGTGCAACCAGCTTGTGCACCAGGATTAACCACCACGACGCCATGACAATCCGACATCTGGAAGCCGTTAAACGGTGGAATCATATATTCTGGACAAAGGCCAGAAACTAGCAACGGTTCTTTATAACAGGGTCATTAAGATTTCCAAATCTGAATACGGGCGCGTGCCGATCTGCTGGGATTCCGGAAAGACGAAACCAAGAGCGCTCGACGGAGGCAGACGAGACGAAGATGCATGAACGGTTACTCGCGCATTTCAGGTGTGTTCCATAGGCTCTCGCAGAGGTGAGAAAGCCGTTAAGGCCGAAGTAGAGCACCAAGAGTTCATCCATTGAGTTTCTGCCGGAGGTTCACTGTGTGCACCAGGCGAGATGGTGTTGAGACGATGAATTGCAGGCGTGAGTGGGTTATGGTGATATTAGAATTGCTCTGGCCTACTTGCACGCTTCTCCTCCTCCCCACCTGGTATCGGTGTCGGGCGACAGAGTCAAAGAAGACCGGAGACGAGAGAGCGCTGCAGGTGGATGAACATCGGAGCTGCTCCCTATAGCGCCTGCTTTCGGTCACGCCTGATTTTGCATCCTATGTAAGATTGTCATAGCCACATTACAGGCACAGCCATTGCAGCCTGCCGCGAAGCAACAGTCGGCCACCTCGAATCAAAATACATACTTCAGGGTTGACTACAAAGCGTTCCAGGTTATTCCGTCAGTTGGCAACCTTCCAACCCCACGGCCTTCTAGGTAACCGTGTGGCTTCTTAAGTGCCCCAACTTAGTTATAGCGAGCAAAATGAACTGGGCCATCGGCTTTACTCTACTGTTCCCGCTTTTCCGAGGCCCCAGCCACTGTCCTAGCCGTTTGGTCACGAGTCAGTGGGAATGGGGAGGCGATCCAGAGCATATTAAACGAACTATATGTTATCATGGATTGGTGGATTTCTTGATCGAGAAAGCGAATGTCTCTCTCAGAGACATGAATACACAATAGACTGCGATCTTGGTTAGCGTTGACTTCCGAGGACTGTGGAAACAGAAGTGAGTTATTGAGTCTATAAACGGTCCAAGAGAGTGACCTCATTTTTCTACGCCATCCTCACCTAGAAGGCAAGGTAACAGAATTTTGGTATAGCAGAAGGAACGAGTAAGTCCATTTGACTTTCGGGGTCACAATCGTTCAAACCTGTTCACCTGATTGATTTCCCAAACCCATATGAAAATGAAGGTAGTAGGTCCCGATCAATGTAACCCTGGGGTCACAATCGTCCAAACCTGTTCACCTGATTGATTTCCCAAACCCATATGAAAATGAAGGTAGTAGGTCCCGATCAATGAAACCCTGGGGTCACAATCGTCCAAACCTGTTCACCTGATTGATTTCCCAAACCCATATGAAAATGAAGGTAGTAGGTCCCGATCAATGGAACCCTGGATCCAGAATGATTACTCAGGCTTTCATGAATGCTCAGAGGTAATCATGCATGCTATCGAAAATGGTAAACACCTGTCCATTGGCTTCCGGCAAACCCGATCGTCATACTCATTAAAAAATGAATGTAAATGATTCCTAGGTGTAGCACTCGGAAGCACTACTCCCATTAATAAGGCTTTCAACGGCAATTTCATCACTTTCTGAAAGCTGCAATCACTCCCTGAAGTTTGTACGTTCTATACCACAATTTATTTTAGCCTATCACATAAATAGCCAAATGTTGGAAAGAGCAAATAACCTGGGACTATTACGGTCAGAAAACTCACGCATCGGTCTCTTCTACCTTTTATCATGGCGTAGGCTGCGACTGATATTTATAAAAGTCAGCAGAACGGCCTAACCGACCAAAGTTCTCACAAACGACCTTGGTCACGAAAATCAAAAAGCCCCTGTCCAAGAAGCAGCACTCCCCATCCAAACTCATGGACTGGAAGTTACTAGTTGAGTCAGTAATCACTTGGCACGACTCATGTTTATCGCACACCTGTAGCTGCTAGAGTTGAGCGGCTTGAAAAACAGTTAATTGAGGGAGACATGAAGCCAACAGTAGCAGATCAAAGTCGTTACACGAATTCGGTACTTCGTCTGATGTTAGCGCTGTTGTGTCAAACCAGCATGGAGAGAGAGGGGGGATTGGCTGATGTTAATCCATAGTCGGGGCACGCAGATTCCACATAAATCCTGCATTGTTGCCATGCATGCCAGGAGAGAGAGAGAGAGAGAGAGAGAGAGAGAGAGAGAGAGAGAGAGAGAGGAGAGAGAGAGAGAGAGAGAGAGAGAGAGAGAGAGAGAGAGAGAGAGAGAGAGAGAGAGAGAGAGAGAGAGAGAGAGAGAGAGAGAGAGGAGAGAGAGAGAGAGAGAGAGAGAGAGAGAGAGAGAGAGAGAGAGAGAGAGAGAGAGAGAGAGAGAGAGACGGGAGACATGAACAGAGCTGAAATTCCTCATAGTAATTCAGCCTATTCAAAAACACACTTAGAGGTTATTATGACGCTATAAAAATATAGTTAGGAATGATGCCTTTCTCAGAGCTGAGGACCAGAGTGCAGTGGCATCGCTCGTCTCTAAGACACTAGGCACCCATGTCGCTGGGCAGTTCGCTGGGATTTCAGGAGTAAGAACATTGGCAACACGCCTGTACAGCTTAGTCATCCGCAGCCATGCCCTGTAGTATCACCTATGTCGCGCCAATGCGACACAGCAGGTGCTGCAAAAGTGTGTGAGGTAGATGCCGTGAGGACGAGTATTTTTCTTATGCGTAAGCCAGGTTAATACATTGGTAGACTCCGAGCCCTTCGAGTGCCAAACTATAATGCACATGGATGCACGATATGACTCCAAAGATACGTGGAAGTGACCTGAAAGCCTTGTCCAAAGCGGAAAAACACGTAAAATGAAACATTGAGCTCAATTCAAGTAACTACCCATAAAAATGATAATGACGGCCTTTAAAGTGGAAGGTTAAAGTTATATATATACCTTAGGGGGAAACACTTGAGCAGCAGCGGCTAGGTGGAAAGGAAGCCCAGAATACGGGAAGCCATCGAAACACGGGAATTCCTCGATAAGAAGGCAATCAATAATCAAGTTACCAGAAGTACGTTTAAGCGATCTTAACTGTACTCGTTCTTAGGGGCTCTCGGTCACGAGAAGGCCGAGAGGGATGAAAATATGGAAAAATTAGGTTCAGGTTGGTCAAAGTTATACCTTTGTAATGGTTTCCTTTATTCAGAAATTAATGTGTGAATTCGGTCTAAATCTTATGGCCTTACACTTTTTCAGATTTGATCCGAATGGTGGTATGAATATTTGGAAGGAGATTAAGCTATCTCAGCGGTTTGAGTTGGACCTCTAGCAGCTACGCCATGCGTCTGCATAAAATCAACAGAAAAACTGCCTAGGCTTGTAAGTAGTACATATGTTGGGAATATGCTAAATCAGGAAGTTTTGAATTTTCTAGTTGGTATAAAAAGGCCATAGGTTTAAAAAGAAGTGATACTGTCGGATTTCCTCAAAAGCTGTCTGAAACCGAAATGTTTCGAGTGGTTTTCGACTTTCCTCAAACTGTATTATCGTCCTGCGCCCTCTTCTAATTCTGAGTGTCCTTTGAAACGCAGGAACTCAGTCCATTTTGACGAAAACTAAACGCTTTTGTTCTTAGGTCACCTTCGAGAAAGTTCCAAGGTGGAAGCATTTCTTCACTACTAAGGCCACTAAAATCCGTTTTCCGTACCACCACGACTCTCATAGTTGAGTGGTTATTTTGCACCACTTTTCCCATTTTTACTAAACTAATGACTGAATTAAAAGGGTATTTGCCACGTATGGTGCTATACAGCCAGAATAAATCAGTCTCGTAAATGCTGAGTGAAAATTAAAGGAAAAATTCAGAGCTCTTGAAGAATTCCTACTCATAAATGTGAGAATGGAAGTATAATAACCCAACACATAGTTCACACGAAACTTTTTGAAACACTTTATTTTTTCCCAAAAGAAAGTGAATCGAACAAAATGGAATTGAAAAGTCGAATATCTTCGAATATTTTCGAAGCTAAACTCATAATCCACACTTTTTAAATGCAACAGTCCATGACAGCTATAGATTCGGTCTTATTTTGAATACTAGACGTCGGAATCAGCGGCCTTTCAAGCTGTGGTGTGAAAACTTAAATGTTTGGTCTCCGCTTGTGATTACACAGATTGGACTGGATGAAGGATGGATACTCGCACCCATGAACGCAAACCGATTACGCAGTGCACATGCTTACTTAACATACAAACCTCCTTCGTTCGCAGCCACAAGGGCAGTCACCCATGATGAGAACAAGCCGACCGTCTAGGTCACTGAATCTTGAAGATTTACTGACATGCTGACCTCCACTGACCACACCCTCCACGCGCTGTGGTCCCCAGACTTGTCAGACGACGATGAATAAAGTCGAATGCTCAGACATACAAGCAGGTGGTTGGAATTCTAGACTACTTCTGTCTTTCTTATTTTAACTCATATGTAGAACTCCCGGTTTCTTCTCTATTCGTGGTAAAGATAATGCAAGGACACAGAGAAAGGCACGCAAATGGAGTCTAAATCAGTTAAGGTAGGATTGTTCTGAACTCCTGGTAGACCCGCAAGAAATTTGACTCCAGGCCACGCTGAGAAGTTCAAAAGAAATATTTTGGTATCGGAAGGGTATTCACAAATCCGACTGCAAAAGTGAAGGCACTTATTACAGTTCTTCTTCTGCGATAGGTTGATGCCTAACATTTGGCTCAAATGTAATTGGATCCTTGAAGATTTGTCAACTAGAAGTATCCAAACACATATAAGCCTTCCTGTAAAACGGCTAAAACAACTTCTACTTCTTTCCAACAAGAAAATTCCAACTTTTGATGGCCTCTGGAACAGGTCAGGGCAATAGATGAGTGAGAAAATTTGACACGACTGAGCGCTTGGGCTTAATGCTGAGCACTATTCAAAAATATATGAATTAAGCAGTGTCTTTGGACTCAACAACCGACTTTTTAATATAGAGGCGAAGGGCTGTGAAATGAGAGTCGTAGCGAGCTTCTGAAGACGTTTTTAAAGCCCTACTCCTAATCGGAAATATGGCCCGGTGGGATATTAAACTATCACGCATGACCACTATGTCCAGCCAGGCAAATAGGGCTGCTACATGTCGGAGTGTTTGAGTGCTGAAGTATGCAATGAGCACTCAGAGGAAATATTTATTCCCACGCAAACAAGCTCTCTTGTCCTAGTATGGGTGGGCTTATGGTAGGCTGTCAAACGGGGGCCAAGGAAATGCTTTAGGGCACGTGAATATGCTTTTCCTTGTAGAATAATTAATGTCGAATTCGATGGCCTTTTAGGAAGATCACATCATACAGCGGGCTATCTGAGATCCGACTTTGGGGAGTGCTTTACAGTCCTATTTGACATGTGCCGTTTACTTTTTAGGCAGCAGTGGCAATATGCAAACATTATGAATAAGTGCACGTTCTTTTACAGGTACCACAATCTATCCGACTGTCTTTCATCGAACAAATGTTGCTTTTGAAATCCAGACGTAATCAAGGCTCAAGACGAAAGCCCCTAAAACCGTAGATAAATTAGGATTTTATCCTCAAACTTTACTCAAGTAGCAGATTTTGTTCGAAATGACCCACTTCTACAACAGCTATCGTCATACTCAAAATTTCTGGTTTGGTGATGGATGGATGCACCGTCAAAGAGTGGCCAAGAAGCAGCCGTTTGGCTAAGGCCAAGGCTGTCCTTTCGCGAAGATAAAGAGAAGTCTATGAGGAAAAATCTTGCTCTGACTGCAGGGTGGCTGTAAAAATTTTGCGTTCAAGCCCTAAAGGGGATTTTACTTAGAGGCCTTTTTCAGGGATTCGCCTATAACTACAGTATCTTAGTAAAGGTATGTAAGTTTATTTAAATTGGATCTGAGACAGAAGCTGACGAATGGATTATCCAACAGCTTGTTCGCCCGCGATAAGTGGAACGCCTGCTGCACAGGGCAAATTTCACCAGTTATGGGGAATTTGAAATATAGTCTCCTTCTTCTTGTGCCCGGACAGTCAGCGGAAACCCCTGTGGTGAAGGTAAACCATTAAAATGAACGCAAGTGTTAAGTCTTGATTAACAATTTCAGAAGACGACGGCTGCCCATTTCTCCACAGAAATGGCTAGGGAAGGGCAAATTTGCTTTTCACCCAAGCCTCCCTTACCCCTCTTCAAATTTGCCCACTGAGTGTGGTTGATAGACTACGCCGGATGAATACACGCTTAGAGGACAGCAATCCCGTCGGGATATGTAAAACTTGCTGCCCCTCGGGTGTATTTGCACGCTCTCACGCGACCTCGGACGCACCCGGGCTGAACAAGCAAATTAACTTTTGGGCAAGGGCGAGGGGAGGGTTAATATGCCTCCTTTTGGCAACGGAGCAGTCCGGACTGTCAGCGGATTGAACGGTAACTTGAGCCGAGTGAGCAGGTGGAACCGGTTAACACAGCATTAGGAAAGCATATGCGGGGACAGCTGTTTGCACAGGTTCCGAGCACCGGTGTACTTCGATCTTTGTCGCCCAAGGGACTGGCTTCAGACGAGAGGGCGTATTGGCGGCAGTCTAATGCAGTTCGACTGATCAGAAAGCTTTGAACCTCGCAGGAATGGTGAGAATGCGGACATATGACTAAAAGTGAGTCCAGCGACAGGGAAAACACATCAGTTAACCCAACAGTTAACCAACACGGGGGCAAATCAGGGTGCAGCAGGCGCTAATATTCTGGGATGCGCGTGCTGAAAATGGGCACGCGTAAGTGCAGGCTCGTGCCGCACCCCGGTCTCCCACTCCGTGGGCGATGATTCATTTGCGCTCGACCACGCCTTTGGCCTTATTGACTGTGTCTTGAAACCGAGCACAGGCGAGTAAGGGAAGAGAGAGAGAGGGTGCGGTAGATGCAGTGTAAGTGTGCTATTCATTAAATCTAATCCATGCGCAAGTCACCGTCCCTGTACCACCCTCCTGAGGAGCATACGGTGGATATCGTCGGACTACGACGGTGTTTGTTGTCTGCAGCCTGCTATGATTACCCGTGGCTTTAGCTAAGCTCTCCCAGCGGACGGTTCTGATGTGTGCGGCGGCGGCGGCGGCCTCCTCCCTACCTTGTCAAATCCGATGAGGCCCACTGTGTGCCCCACCTCATAGTGGAGCAGAGAGGGCGAGTTACGCGAGAGTTAGTTTATAGTGATAATAGCTTAGCGGTGCATCTACTGCACTCTTTCCGTCCCCCCCCCACCTGGGCCCTGTGTCATGACCAAATCAAGAAGATCGGAGGCAACAGCGGGTGCAAGTGGCTGGCGCGACGGGTAGTCCAACCTAGGTTTGCCACCACAGCCTGCGTATGCGGGATTCGCTGTGGGTGCACACCCCGAATACCGCGAGGCCCGTTTAGGGGACTGAACGCACACATACGCAAAACTATGGCAACAAGAATAGGCAAATATCCCGTTGGTGACATTTACAGAGACCAGCTGACCTCCAACCAGCAACAGTTGAATCATCCCAGCTTCCATGAAAAGTACTGTCAACATATCCCAATTAGCCCAAAACCTTGACGGGGTCTATTCGCCCACGACGGCGTTATTCAGCATAGCGATGCGCGGAATATTTATGATGGTGTCTGGCTGGCTGTCTGTCTGCAGCTGTACAAAATAAGATATCACTTCATCATCCAGCGAGATAGTGCGAGAGAGAGAGAGGGAGAGAGCGTACGAGCGATAGACACAAAGGCATGGGGAGTCATGTTGGCGGGAGGGAGATTAAATTTCTCCCAAATTTAACATTTCCTGATGGTTGCATTTGATACACGAACATCTCGCAGTAATGCTGTACAGGGTGCCATGGCGACCGCCACCTGCATACTTAGAATTTACTTTACTAGTTACAGTCTTTCAGTAACTTTAAACCTTCATTAAAGACAGAGAAGGGCGTGGTGACGCCGCATGTGCTGAAGACAATGCCTCGAACAGACGACAGTTAAACCACTTCAACACGAACAAACTATAAAACAGCTCACAATTTGAGTGCTTTGAGGAAACCCTGGGACATAAAATGGAGTTAAAAGAACATTGACCAAGTCTCATTATCAGTGCAGCAAACTGAAATTTGCCTTTTTTTTCGAACCCCCCCTGGTAGTTTTTTTTCAAAGAATAACTTCAGTCCCACAGGCTTGTGGATGATAGCTCCAGTAACTACTTCACGTGCACCTAAAGCCTAGTGCTTGGACAATTCGTTAGTGCACAGTAACAACTGTCATCTTAAAAAGCTGTTCTTTAGATACTGAGAGACGTTTTCTTCCGTTGTCATGACGTCCAGAAAGGTACATTACATGAGGGGATTGTTACACGCATGTTCTCCCTAGTCGTCTTCGGTAGGTTTTCTGTTTCTATTGATAAACTAAAACGGCATAGTCATAATCTAAAAGGAAAATCTGTTGTACTTCATTAGGAGATCAGATTGGTGCTTCTTAAAATGAACAATTTTAACCTCACAGATTAGGAACACATTGAGACCGTACTGCTCACTGTTACGGCCTTGGATTCGCACAAATTACTTGCAGCCCGCTCCAGGATTGCCAAACGCCACCAATAGACATACTACATGCAAACTACGTCATTTTTTCTTGACAGAGTCCCGAGCAATAAGTTGAATGGACCCAAATATTGTCGAAATGAATGGAACTTTATCAGGAAACTTTGCTTTCAAAATCGCACAATTTCAAGTGGAATTGGTGAAAACGCACTGGAAGAGAAAACCGGCATTTGTAGAGGTAAATCACGACAGTAGACTGCAGCGGCTCATGGTTCAGATGTGAGATTGCTGAGATGTCATTGATTTCAGTCCATCTCAAGCCTGGTTCGCGGTTCAAAAGTCTGTCGATTAACACGTAAATATCCGGTAAGGCAGATGTATGGAACTGACAGAGGGATAAAACGTTTTTTACAATTTGAGCTTGTATTTTAGTTTATTCAAATCCTTTTTTTAGTCGATAACTTAGTCAAAAGTTCACATATCTCATTGAAGTGGGCATTTTAGTTGCATGAAATGGAAGTTTGCGTGCAGCAGGCTTATTTGCACTCCAAGGCGGGACCACCGCAGGCCAAAGCGACTACGTAAAATTCGATTGTCATTTGTACGGGGCGCGAATCCTCATATGCGCCACTGACGGAAGACCTACCGACTGAGAATTTTTAAGTGTATCCTTGAGGGAAGGTACTCGATTTGTCAATACCATGAGAAATGCTGAGCGCTATCTGGAAGATAGGCTTCTATATTCACAGTTAGAGCTTGATTTAAGCAAATCTGAACGAAACTGTTACTACGGTGGAAGGGCATTCATTGATCAGGTTGTTAGACGTGCTAACTCCATTACGGCTTGGAGTTAAATCTATAGCCCTCGCAGACAGTCGCATAGTGACCAGTAGTATATGCGGAGTGGGAGAAACGACAAAACGACAGGTGAGACCGGAATGGCCATTTCTGGTTTATTTAATTGCCGTAAGTCAGTCTTCCCCTATTCCGGGGCTGGATGACCTGGGCTCCGAAAACGGAGTGTTTGGTCCTTGAGCCTTAAGTGGTCAAACGCACAAAAAAATCACATGTGTACGACTTAAACAGTTAACAAAATCGTTGTTTTGCTTTAGAAAATGTTCGGAGACGTATAGATTGGGCAAACTCACCTGTGAAGGCATCTGCAGAAGGCAGCTGCCACATGCAATCGGCGTAGCAACAAGGCTGCCTCATTCAGTTATTTTGCGCTGGGTCTTTGAACTGTTAGGTAAAATCACTTAGATTAGCAGGCCACACATTTGGCGCCTTCGCCACCTATACTCCTCGGAAGCCTTTGGTTCTTAATTTTTGCTCAGTTGTCGACTAACGAGGCTGACATACCTCATACGTTAGGTAGCGGCGTATTCGTGTGACGACACTAGCCGCACAGTTCTCTGCCAGGAACAGACAGACAAAACCCGATTACACCGAGCCAGAATCCCAGCACCAGCCCAAATAAGCGACCAGAAAGACAAACATTCGCACGCAAAGATACTGCGCAGTTGTTCCGCAGACGGCATCTAGCCGATTGGTTACCAGTCTCGCCGAACAGATGTTTATCGTCTGTCAGTCTATTGCTAAATGTTTATTCACATCCAACTATGTGCATACCGAGTTGTTCTGTTCCCTCACTAAATTAAAATATCTCCAATACTTAACTCCTTGGCTGTAGCTGAGCTCAACTTTCTGCCATCATCGTAGATTGTGCTACGCCGACCACTATTCGACGAGAGAGAAGTTACATTGGGTGGTCCCATGACCCAATGCATCCCACACATTTACAAGAGAAGGTCCAGGAGTAAATGAACAAAGCAAGCGGAGAGATGCTGGAATTCGTGGGAAGCATTTGGAAGGAGTGTTTTCACGTGGGTGGACACTGTCCTCGAGAATCGAGCCCAGTGCGTCAACGAACAGAATTGATGCCGTCTGTTGCGTTCAATTTATGCACTCTGATGACTAATGGGGGCATCATCAAGCATTATAACCTTATGAATACTAGTCAATTATGATTAAGCTCAGATGTAAATTGGCATTTCATTTTCGACTATAAATTAAAATTAATAATTACTGATGACCTTTCAATTCACTCTGACAAAATCCTATGCTCAATGTCCGGTAAAAGAAAGCGCCACAGAGCGGCGATGGGCTAGGTTTAGAATTCAAACCAGACCATCTCTAAACTCAACAGTACTGCCTTAGCCACCCTGTCGGTAAAATTAACCGAAACGCTCACAGTGACCTTAACGGTACCTGTAGAAAAATTTGTCGTAATCATTAAATTCGTTAAATCCCTTTCACCGATTGGAAAATGACTAAAACTTCTGATGGATAGCAGGATTTAATTCAGTCAGCCACTTCGAGAAGCCGCAGTGGATCATAGAGGAATTTTAATTTAAGCTTTCGCCAAAAAAGGTCCTGGTTAAGACGAACAGCCCAATTCTGCGAGCTGAATTTCTTCTAAGGCTAAACAAATAAGCACCTCACCGATTGGTCACGTCTCGCTCATTTAAGTGTCTACGAAGTCAGCAGCTGCCAGTGCAGGCTAGGTTAGCTATATTGGCCTAACCCACCCAAAGAAACACAAATTGGTCTAGTCATGTTGGCCCGACAGGAGGGTGATTTATTTGAATCGAATTATCAATGCAGAAAGCCGTTCGTGACCTTAGCGAAACATGTCGACTGACAGCGCCGAGCCGACGTTTGTTGCGACGTGGGAGTGCAGCAGAGCCGTAGCCAATTCGAGATGACCTCTCCACTTGCCATAGCCGTGAAAAACGACCACCAGAATATTAGATTTCCACTCTCATAGTGATGACAGCCATGACAAAAATGAATCAAGATGGTGTTGAGGGCAGAACCCACGCGCAAACGGCAGAATGGATTGAGCAGCTGCTAGCGTTAAAACAACGCATTAAACACAAAGTCACTTCTGTAAATTCACTTGCCCACGAAAATGGACGGTACACAGAAATTAACCGTTTATATATTTTGTTTTTGACCCTTTCAAAACCAAAACTGAGAATCATAAGATAGTGTTGAATGGTCATCGTTTACCTCTAATTATAGTTGCCTGCAATGGTGACCAAACAACCCGGACCCACGTGTCTGCAAATTGAAGTTCAGTCGCAAACAACATGAGAAAAGTTGCAACCAAAAGTCAGTGAAGGCTTTAGGGAAATTTCATACACCAGCTTCACACACTGGACGCATTACCTGACAGCTAGGTAGCAGATAAACTTCATCAAATGTCGTTCAGATAGTTGTTGTAGGGCCAAAGACATGGTAGTGACACCTGATGGAGGAATTGAACGAAGGGGACCTTGATCCATCTCTATTTGGGTGCAAAGTGGTATGATTGCTGATGGCTTAAACATTGAGCTTGATCAATATGTGCCGTGTTATTTAAAATGTAGCGTTTACTTTTGTTTAGCTATCAAACAACGAGAGCGGAGCAATTCAGTAATTTTTTGGTCATTTTTATCATTTTTATCCTCCTGACTTTTGATTACAGTCCTTTATTCGTCTCAAAGATGAAACAGCACGGGGAGGGTTGAAGAGCCTTCAAGAAGGGTTGTGACTGTACTTCCCTAATAGGACATTGGGTGTTATTCAGGTAGCATGGTTGTAGCCTGACTTATTTTAACCCAGTCATTAATTGCCACGCATCCTTGTGAATAGCTTCATCTCCACCACTAATTTGCGTCCGGAAAAATCCTATTCAGCAGACTAACTTTTTTGAGAAAAGAGCAAGTCTGATTGATAAGGGATCCTCTAGTATCACCTCGAAAAATGGCCTAAATTGCGACTCAAACATGGATACCTTCATGCGCGGGTCGGGCGCTGAAAAGGCCTTTCGATTGAGAGAGAGAGAGAGAGAGAGAGAGAGGGAGTTTCTCAGCGACTGATTCGAAGATCTTCAAAAATATTTGCAGCAAAGTCCTATGCCCACGATTCGTCTTGCAACGAGGGCAGCTGGGCAGATTTTACCCATGAGACGTTAAGCTGGATTCCTAGCAAATTTTAAACACGGTCTTGAGATTGAAGTTTAGGAAAGCACATAAGCCCAGCAACAGCAGTACATGGTACACATGCCGCATAATCAATTTATCTAGATGCGCTCCGGCCCCAAAATTAACAGGGTGTATCTCCCATCAACTGTCTTGAGACCGCTAAGGTTGTGGACGAGGTTGAGATGAAGCGCCTTTTGGGGGTATAAAGATGCGCGTTTTCTGTCGAAGAACTGGCTTTTTAGCCATTGCCTCATACTAGTCAAAAAAGGCTGAACATCGTCCTCAATGAAAGACACACTTCCATAAGAAATGGACGAGATTATAAAACTTTAAATTGAGGATGGTTTTTCATTCGGCTTGAGGGTCGATATCGGCTGACTGTCCCCTAACCGGCTATTTTACGAGAAACGTCATCCTTCGAGACGTCTTTCCATTTTTGCTTTTTACAATCAAGACACCGCATTCCACTCTCTCTCTCTCTCTCTAAATCAGCCTGCCAGTAACAATAAAAAATTTCCGTTCTTTGTAGGTCCTTATAAATGAAAAATTGAAGGATTGTGAGAGTCTTGTTACTCACCTGATTCTCCTTAGTTTGAGGTCCATTATCTCTGCATCTGATAGCGATAAAGTGTTGCCTTGTCTCCTCCCTGTCGAAACTGGCTGCCGTAATGAGTTGAAACTCGGCGTTGCCAGCACCCACCACAGACTGACTACCGTGCTCGTTCGAATACGTGAGCGGGTTCTGCCCCCTCGGTAAGTTCGAGGAGCTGAAGGCAGGATAGGAGTCAGCACTCACAAGCTTAAAGAGGGTCGTATTCAGAGTGCAGGTGAACTGTCCATTCAGACTGTTTGGCCCATCCAAATCTTGAATGTTCACGAGGGCCACAAAGGTGCCCCGTGGCTCATTCTCCCAGACCTCCAGCTGTGACGGATTCCTATTGGCCATGTCAATGACTGTAATGCGGGGCTCCTCATCGTTCACATCAACCAGTTGTACTACAATGCTGGCAGTGGCTGAAAGGCGAACCGGCTTGCCCTCGTCTGAGGCCACAACCACAAGGTTGTACGCAGACTGTGGCCAGGTAGCAGCGAGATCATCGCCGCCTACGAGGGAGGACTGCATAGCCCTGTTAGCTCTTGCGCTGGCGTCGTAATCCAATCGAGCCGCCAGACGCAGTTCCCCCGACACGGGGTTGAGCTCGAAAGAGTTGCTGGGTTGCTGGCGGGGTTGTCTCCGACCATGCGAATATCACCCTTCCGTTGTCTCCGCTGTCAGCATCGTGGGCTTCAAACTGTGCCAACAACGTGCCTACCGCGCAGTCTTCTAACACCTGAATAAGGTGACTGCCGCTGGTTGAGGTGACGGGATCCAGTACACTCCCAACCGACTGTCCCGTGCCGTCGAGGTTGGGAGAAGCAGTCCGAACTGTGACAGTGGGCTCGTTGTCGTTTTCGTCAACAACATCAATGCGCACAAGAATTTCAGCGGAGTTAGGGGCGATACGGTCGCCGTCATAAGCAACGAGGCTAGTAAAATAGGTCTTATAGGTCTCAAAATCCAGCGACTCTCTCAGTTCCAGCTTCGGCAGGATCACTCCGTCGTCACGACGAGTGGAGATGAGATGGAAGGGTAGTCCACCGGCAGTTCGCATAATGGATTGAGTTTGAGAGCCGCGAGATTGAATTGATGGCTCCTCCAATCGGTAACCCTGCACGGAATATGTGCCCGCATCACTGTCTTGAGCCAATGGGAGGGGCAACTGATGACCGATGGCGGCTGACTCACTTATCTTAATCACATACATGATCTGTCCATCGTAGTTTCGGGATACCTGAGATGTCGGGAGCCCAATGAA
Organism: Schistocephalus solidus; assembly: GCA_017591395.1. Taxonomy (NCBI): domain Eukaryota; kingdom Metazoa; phylum Platyhelminthes; class Cestoda; order Diphyllobothriidea; family Diphyllobothriidae; genus Schistocephalus; species Schistocephalus solidus. The sequence continues at coordinate 16,004 of WEDG01002991.1, forward strand.
CTGGGGTACATTGTCATTTAAATCCATGAGTTCGATGGATACGTATGCAAAGGTGGTGCTTGAAGGCGCTGGCCGATCTACACTTGCAGGGCTGCCGTCCTGTTGGAGATTAACAGCTATCCGAAATTCCAGTTGGCAGGCCAGCCCCACAGAAAGTCGGTGTTGACCGGCAGAGAATGAACTCCTCATCTTATTCTGGACGGCCTCAAAGCCGACCACTTTGAGTCCGTGCAGCTCAGCCGAGTCGTGTGCTGGGGTCATTCTGCAGCAAAGTTCTGCTCGCTGACAGAGTTTGTCCCGATCAATGCGTGCAGCCGTGCGCAAAATACCTGTCCGCGCTTCGACGAGAAAAAGCTGTCGATAGATGGGGTTCGAACACAGCAACTGGAATCTGTATTCCGAGGGGAATTTAAGGTCATTCAAGGGTAGGTTCAAGTCTCGGGTCAAATCTGTGAGGGCAGTGTTAATAGGTACCTCCTCCGGCATGCGGATACGAATGATTTCAGCAGCCGTACTATAAAAGAGCAATGCCATCTGGATGACAAACATGCTGCTGGCGAGGCCTGTCCTGCCGGTTGCGACACGAGCAAAAGCGATCAAGCCAAAGGAAGCGTAAAATCTCACTGTCCGAAATTTTAATCAAAAGCATACACACCGGGAAAATGAAATGACTATATGTTTTCCGGCTGTCTGAAAAACACATGCGCGTTCATTTGTCTGCTCTGGCAGTGGATGCACCCGATTGGCCCCTTGATGGCTGTGCGCAAGGCCAACGCGGATTGGACGACGGGAGGGTTCTGTCCGGTCTTTGATTCAAGCGGGCTTTGGCATGCCGGCGGCGGCGGCGGCGACACTAAGGCGCCGCAGAGCAAGGAAATCGCAACAGGTGTAACGCTATCTCGGACGGGTGTCCTGCCGACGCAGGGGTTTCCCTACATTCCCATTCAGACTGAGTCTGACTGCCATTTCGCGTCCACATAAAGCTAACAGTTTGACTGACCGACGCCGAGACTGTGTCTATTTTTCCTGCTTCCTTTGCTCAAAGTGCCGAAAAACAGGAGAAACGGCAAAAAGTTCCTTCTGTGGTCTTTTTTTCCCTTCGGGTTAGGGTTAATGGCGCATAAAATTCGAAACAGTTTCGAACGGAGATTTAACTTTCTGCATGACAATTTAATTTTAACTTAATACAACAGAGATTGCATAAGCTTTAAATCACAGTAATATGGTTAGTAATGTACTACAAGTAAAAAATACGGATCTAAACAAAAATGGAAGCTTAGCCAACTACATGTTGTATTTTTCAAAGTCAAAAACATGTATAAATAAACTTTCTTGAATTTCAAGTACGCTTAGCATTGTCTTTAAAACAGTTTTTATGCTTTTGGCTTGGGGTTTTGGATTTCTAAAATCCACCAACAGGGACACCTGAGATTATTTTATTATTTTTGAGTTTTAACGACATAATTAGCCCTGACCGGCACCCATCCTGGGCCAGTGAGTTCTTTGTACTGCGAACTAGATGTGGCTGCTTTTTATGAAGAACAGTTTTTGTTTATTTTCAGTCCAAATAATAACCGAGGAATTTCTACACTTTCTATGCGCAATAAAGGGGAAGTTTCATTTTTCCATTTATGTTTAACTAGGAACCTTGCAAATACCTTAACTAGAGGTACCTTAAATTGCACCTCATTGTTGGCGAAATTGTAAACCCAAGTCAGGTTTTTAAGTTAATTTAAACTTGTTTTTTCTCCCGAGGTTTGTCCAAAAGTCTGCATAAACCTGCCCCTGTGCCTTTTTACTTAAGTAGGTATCATCCGATGAGCACAACCACGAAAAGCCGAAAAGTAGGCTTAAAAGTGGGATCGAATGGATTAGGACTGGCGGAAATGGTAGCGCGAGAACGCGCCCTTGATGGATAATGTTGTTTCATTCACTAATATCTCGAGCATTCGATCGTTTTACTGTTAATCTTTCATGTTGTATTTGTCTACCCCTGGCCCGCTAAACGGGTAGCGTGGTAAACGCGCTGGATCAACACGGGGGTCCAATCAGGGCGCGGCAGGCGTTATTATTACCTGGGCTGTGATCCCATAACATATGCCGAACATGGGGGGTGCGCGTACCCAACCCCGATCTCCCACTCCGCGGGAGATGATTCATATGCGCCCGACCCCACCTCCGGTCCTCTTGTCTATGTGTTGACACAGGACATGAGTGGGTAAGGGAAGAGAAAGAGTGCGGTAGATGCAGTGTAAGGCTTCTATAACCTAAAACTAATTTGCGCACAAATCACCGTCCCTGCACCACCATGTTGTGGAGCATATAATGGACATTGACAGATTACGACGGTCAAACTGACGTGTGATTTGCCTACCCAAATAAAGCCTTTGCTTAAGAAACTATAGAGTTATATGGTTGTTAATTTCCGTACAATACACCCCGCTTCGAAATGATTATACACGGCTAACAGAGTTATTTTTCGTCGCATATATTCGTTTTCGGCGTGAATTTCATTTCTTCGTTTTTTGCGCCTAAGGACTCCGCAATATCTAATGATGATGTGGTAATTTTGGCAAAGCAAAACGGTGTACTTTTATCATATTTTTGATGGTCTTTTTTATCAGTAATATCTTTCAAGGAAATACTCATGTGAAGAAATGGTGGCAGTTTGTTGGCACAGAAAAAATTTATTATTAATTTTTGGTTAAAAAATGTCTGGGGTTGAATATTGCTGCACAAGGAATTAAACTGAGAGACTAAGTAAAGGTAAAGGAAACTCCGAATGATCGAATTGAAAAGGTCTGCAATTCAGTTAGGTCAAAATTCCTTACCTAGCATGCTCCCAATGCACTGTGAACGCAATTTGCGGCCGGCTAATCTTACTGCTACCCGATGCAAACCGAAGAGGGTTGTTCTTTCAAATTGCGTGGGGAGCTAGCTTAGTGTACAAGACATCCAGTTCTTCAATGGAAAACCTGTGGCCAAAAGATTATAAAGAAGAACATCAGCAAAACTTAGCTAACAGTTTACTTACTCAGTTGGCACTCCTCTCTTTATGAATATCAGAATCCAACATTTCTTTGAGTGACACTGCATTCCGAACGTGGTGGGTGTGTCCGCCGAATTTCAATTCATTTCCATGCCCGATTCTGAGAGACTTCAAAATAAGCGTGCAAGGAAAACGCACATCGTCAATTTAGAAGCGATTTTTACTCCAGAGCGTCAACTTTACTGCTGCAATCTTGGATGGTAACCGTTTATGCACATGAAATGGAGAAGAGTTATACACAGCAACATAACCATTTCGTTCTAAAATAACTAAAACAACTTTGCTCAGGGCGTATATTTAGGGAAAATGTATCATTGTTGATAAACGCGGCTGCGAGTTGTGCAGTAGGAAGCAAGATCATATATTTTATTTTGGTATTTTGAAACAGTTTGATAGAAGTATTTAGACGACAAATACCAGGAAGTCATTAGGCCACCAGGGTAAAGATTGGGCGGATTCCTCGAAGTACAGACGTACTTTCTTCCATGACTGATTTTAATCCACAAGTGGCAGAAATGCGGCTGATTTTTTGCCGAGACCAGTGACATCAAAATTTGTAGGAGGGCGGAGGGGGGCAGGAGGGTATAGGGAGGGGGGTAGAGGGACACTGAAGAATTATAAACGGCGCTAATGCTATGAGGGCAGGAGGTAGGAAATAGCAAGTGCAATTGAAACCTCACTGGCCGTTGCTTCTGCCCTCCCCCGTGCTGCCTTGTCGCAGCACCTTTGACTGGCAACCAAGCGTGCGATTGATCACTAAGACAGCATCATCAGACTTCAAAAAACGGTACTTAAATCAGTTGTATCGAGCTAAATGCGGTGAAGGTCCAGTTTCCCACTCTCATCACCAAGCCTTCAAGTGCTCATATACATCTGCAGAGGCGTTGGATTTTGATCGAAGTAAGCCGCCCCAAAGATAATAGTCGGGACATGAGCGCACTAGGGCGCAGCCTGAAAAGACCGTTTGGTCATCTCGTCAACCGACCGGAAGTGTAACGCTGAGAGGATAACATAGGTGTGAGAGGTAGGAAATAGCTGCACACAAACTGAGCGCTAGAAAACCCTGGTCCTTACCCTCACCATAATCATCATCATCACGACAACGAAGACGATCCCTACCACCACCACCACCACCACCACCAACAGCAGCAGCATCATGACGATAATGCATCAATGCAATAAGCATTTTATTTGTTAATAAGCTCTTCAAGCCTCTATTCTCGGTATGGACATGCAAAATATTCTGCTTTTTTAAGGTCATTCAAAGGGTATGTTCTCATTACTTTGACAGGTGAAAAACCACCAAGGATGAAGAAGCAAGATGCCAGCGCAGGATCTACGCAGGATCCCTTTTCAACGTACGTTTACAAGTGGCTAGCTTGCTTTCCTCTTTTTACAACGATCAGATTAAGTTCCTCGTATTTATTTGATATCCATGATAAGCCAAATGGTCGGATGTATCTTATACACCCTGTTTAGACTCAGGTTTTCATTGGCCACATAAACCCCTACTAACATGCAGATTTTCGCTAAATACTCTCAAATACGAACTTTATAAGCTTTTGGTGCATTTTGGTGCTATAAAGCATCACCAGTGCAATCTAGTGGTCACCATATCTTTTGTTCAAACAGTCTATCCCTAACTCGAAATTGTAAAGGAGGCAGAGCAATAATTCCAGCTCCACGTCTAACAGCTTTCCACGCTAATACCTCTCTGCTTCCCTCCCCAAACAGTGGATGAAAAATCAGCTACATGAATAAATGTGTCACTGCAGGATCTGGCCGTTAAGGAGTTCAGGATTCTTGTGGATTGAGTTGAACGAGGAATAACTAAACAGCAGTGGTTGCCAGGCAGTGAAACCAAACTTGCGAATTCAGGTTCAGTCGGTAAAAATCAGAATTTTGTAAATGTCCAAGCAGAATTTCCGATACATTTGTTCCAAGATTCAACGCTCTTTACAATTCTTCTGTCGGACCGTTCTACCTATTTTTTACAATTTTACCATAGTCTGGTATGAGAGCTTCGATACGGACTCATATTAACCTTCGTTTTTTTTCCCAGCACCATCTTAAACTCCAGACTTCGAATGGCTTCACTGATATTCGACTATGACAATAAGTTCGATCGATTCGATTTTCTAGTCGCGCTTTTAAAAGTACTTCACCAGGTGAAACTTGGCAACTATTGAAATAAAAACCAGTCGATAAGGCTGTAAATAAGGATTACCCAGAAGAAAGGTAGGGGTAACTAAATTCACTTTATTTGGAGTATGCGGAAAAATCTGAGGTTAGTTTGAGTATACAAAGTGAATAAACGCTACCTTATTGTGCATTTTAGCAGGGGACAACCAGAGCATGGTAGATAGGTCAGAAGGTTAGAAGAGGCTCCTTCAAAGCTCCTCAACCCTCACATGTATATTGCTCTTTTGGTAAAAATCATTCATGAAAATTTTCGAAAATGCAACACATCCCTAACTTTCGATCGGTCATCAAGCCGAGTACATGCAATGAGAAGTGACAATCAATGCACCAAATGTAACCAAACACTTGACAGGTGCAGACCCTATGCACCTAGTTATTTTATTTAACAAAAACCATTGACTCTGGCGGGAAACGAGGCTTGATTTTTTACATAATAACTTCCTTTGCTCGACTGCTTGAAGTAATTACTTGACCTAGCCTTAGATACAGTAACCGAAGGAGATAGCAGATGAAGAGGAAATGAAGCTTTTATAGGGTGCAGTGACTATTGAACCACAAACCAAATTGAGACAGTAACTCACGCATTCATTGTAGGTTTTTGTCCATGGGATGTTACTTGTTTGGGAATTCGCATCCGAGTTGTTAATAGCCACGAATTCTTTCCCAGTGCTTGATAATTACTCGAATATCCTGGCAGGCAGGAAACCAAATAACTTCCGTTTGAGACAGGATGTGCTGAATAGCCGCAAATCGAGCAAAAGTAAGCGACTACCGAAAGTAGTCAACTTCAGTCAACATATCGAGGTTAAATATGGAGAACAGTAGAATCAGTACGGAATATAGTTGCTGGATGTTCCCAGCGATCAAGGGTAATGATCGACGATTATGTGAGCGAGACGGGATAAAAACATGAGGATATGAGGTCTGAGCCTGCAGATAGGAGATCATAAGATAGCTCTATTCAATAAACAAAATGTGTGCTCTGTTGTAGCACACTAAATGGAAAGTTTTTTCGTTCTCAGACAGTTGGTAATTTAGAAAAGTGTGAACCTGGTAACACTAATTAAACAGATGGGAAGTCGTAGATGAAGTACAAATGAATTAGCGGGCACAGTCTTAAATTGAACACAAGCAAGCAGCAATTTCGTTAACTCGAATGGGGATAGAAAGACTATATATGAATACAAAAAATTTCCAAGCACCTTTTAATCGATGTCAGATGCTTTTTTAAAATTCCAGTAATTCTTCTATGATTAAAATCCGCAAAAAAACTATTTTAAGTGTTCGAATGCATTAAAAAGTCATTTACAATCACATACCGAGCTCATTTAACCTTAACTGTAATTCTGAAATGCGTTTTTGATTAGGAAAGTATACAACCTGTAAACCAAAGACACTTAGCCCAAATACAACGCCAGACCAAACCCCAAATTAAAAGGGAACTATAAAACGTTTTTAAAACCTAACTATACATTATTTTGAACAAAAAATCAAAAGAAGACGTGATTTACTATCAAATTAATATGAAACATGGCATTTTTGCTTACGTTTCGCTTAAAATATATTTGACAGTAAGGTTCATACTATTTAATTAGTGATTGTTTTTCGGGCGCAGTTTTTTTGCAGGTGGACGAAAATGCGTGCATTTAAAAGCCAGAATTCTGGTGTGTCCGAAATATTTTCGTATTAGACTAAATGCTATTTAATGTTACAACGTCACTTAAGTACTCTTTCCTAATCAAAAAACATTTCAGAATTTTGGCAGACATTTCATGAGATCGAGCATATGAATTGGCTATGAACTGGCTAGCCAAATCAAAAGACAAAATTTGGTGTACCGAAATTTGGCTCAAAAGTCTTTTAGTTACTGGTTGCTAAGGGACTCAATCATGCATGAGGCCAGTAGAAACCATCACTTACGCTAAGAACAGACATGTTTCTACGGGGACGTTAAAAAAGGAAGATGGTTATTGTTGCTGGAATTGTTGCTGTAAAACGGTGAGCTTTTGAAATTAAGTCGCCAATTTTTCTGCTCTTCATTCGCGTGTCGATCTTCTTATATGTACGTCGGTTGGCCTATTTCACCCATTATATACCGAATTTTATCCCTTTTTGTTTATTAAACCTACAATAAAGAGGTCATCAGCACACGAAGCTAGCACCGTATTCAAGGAGGTACAATTTGATCTTCATTTTGATACTCATTTATGGACGATTCTTCATGATGTCCATAGTCATAGTCTTCGACCATTCGTTTGTGATCTTCCGGTGCCCAATCTCCTTCAGGGTGAAAGGAGGACATTTTTGCTGAAAGTTTTGGAAATTTGCTTTCAAAATAAAGCGTACATTTCTCTCTCTCGCTCTCTTTATAAGAGTGGTATCATTAACCATTTTTAAAACAGGAAGTGTTTCTTTAATCTGTGTTTTTTAGACGGTCCTACAAGTGAGCAACAGGCTATGCCATGTGCGATCACTACATGTGACCAATACGCAGAACTAACTCCCACGTTGTGATCATTTTGCAATTCCCTCGAGGGAATTTTCTTAATCAAACAATCGAGTCCAGGCTCCCAACTGCCCTGAATACCTTCAAATAACATTGAGGTATCTTAAAATCTCAAAATTTGAGAACATTTTTATGCTAATTGAAAATGTTTCCCAAAAACAAACAATAATTATTAGTACTTATCTGGATAGCATATAGCTCTGTCCTTGAAGCTTATATTTTTATATAGTAGCAAATTTGTTACGCTACAGTCAAGAGTAAAGCAATTAGCAGAATTACACCCATTTAAGTAAAAAGGAATAAGAAACGCGTTAAGTTTCATTGCATACTAAACGTACTTTTTTATTTGAGCATACAATTCAAAAAGGAAGCTCTTATTATCTTAAATAAAGGCTAAATCATGTCCATTATGCTTTAAGTTTTACCTGAACCTATCACACATTTGTCAAAATGACTCCGTAGGTTTCCTGTAAAGAATGTACTTCCAAGTAATTTTTTTTCAGAGCCAGCTAAAAGTATGAGATTGTTAGAACTCCCTCTTACGTTTGCATACTTTTTAAAAATAATGCACACAGAATAAAACTGACTGAGGTCTCCGACAAATATCTTGGCATATTAATTAGATTTATCTATTTGTTTGTGACGATGAATAATATAATTCAAACTGTTTCCAGATAAGTGAAACCAAAAAAACAGAAAAATGTGTTTGTGCTGTGAGTAACTAAATAACGACACAGAAAATTAAGTTCAAAAAATGTCTGACAAACTAACTTGTACTTAGTTCTTAGTATTAAAAACCTGCATCTAACGTACAAGACTTCACGAAGTAGCGTTTCGTTCAGGTGTTTTTCCAGAAATTCATTAACTCTAGAGATGCGGTTTTTTGTCCTGCTAGAAAGAAGATTAGGCAAATAAAAACTCCATACCGGAGACGTTTGCAAAAACTTCGCCAAATATCCACTGAAATTGAAAAATATGAAGGAACTAAGGTGTGGCCACATGCTCACATGTGCTCACACGCATGCCGCTTTCGGTTCATCTAACATGCCTGTCACTCACTGCTTTCGCGCGCGGGACTCAGCTTTCGGCTAGTCGATCGATATTGTTGCTTCCATCGATTGGTTGCAGCCGGACAGAACTGAAACATGCTTAAACCTCGCCTTTGGGGCTAAAAACCCAAAAAGATAGACTCAACTGGTGAAAATAATTCCCGCCACTCTCTACTGAGCAGTTTGTACGCTCACTCGCCACAGTAAAGGCTGTCCACCCTAGTTCGTCTTCCAGTACCTTTGGGTTAGGAAACCTGGCCTTGTCAAAAATGGTATGTTTAGGGGAAGGCGGTGGGAGGAGTATGAGCTAAAGGCCCATTAGTGATGTCAGCAGGAAAATCTTCATCCATATTTTAAAAGTCAGCTTACAGCAAAAAGATGTTTCCATGAGGAGTGTGAGGGCATTCGGGAATAGTGAGCATTGACGTTTTGAGCACGCGCGTTTTAGAGTGATCGTAAGGCACTCGCAGCGCATGCATCACGCTGGTTTCCTCAAAAGGCCGGCAGTCGGCAAAGGTATGTAATCATCACGAAGAATCAAGTAATCCTGGGAACATCTGTCTGATTTACCTGAAACTATGCATGAAAAAGTTTCAGAATCACGAAATTGAAACTATACCACGAAATTAAAAGTAAACTTAGAGGACTGCCTAGTAGCAGCGGCAAGGCAAGCATTTCGGTCAATGCTAGTTGAAGTTGTTAGTGCCAATTAACTAGTTCAGTCGGCCAAAAAGCAAAACGGCAAAGCGCAGATGAGGGATGGCGTGGAGGATTGCGCGTGTCTGCGCGCAGGAGAGGTTGTATTTACTGTAAATTTATCAACATTTGCCGCAAACCTACCTCTTCAAACGCATCAATACCGGGGAAAAGATCCTACCTCAGTAAGAGTTACGAGGAAGTCAGGCGATCCAAACGAAGGGAATGGAAGTGCAATCTTGCTTCTTGATTTTCTCTCGTCTGATGTTTTATACTTCATGCTAGAAAGTAGATTCAGCACTTTTATCAAACAGATGTTTGCTAGTAGATGTGAAAGAAATGACCCGGTGTCGAGTCACTGGAAAATTTAGACGCAAACTTTGAGAAAATCCTTGGAAAATAATGCCGGTCAGGGTTGGTCCGAAAGTTGATATGAACCATTGTTTTGAATCGCAGCAGATACAACAGAATAGCCGCGTTATATTTCTAAGCTGCCAGCACGTAGGGATTAGTATACAAATAATTAATGACCTTCCATGCTGACAGCGTAGTGATAGTTGTCTACCTGTCGCAGCTTTTGAATATTTCACTTTCATTCCGGAATAGCTGATGGATATCAACTCAGATATCCAGATCGACTTTCGGACTGAGTCTGAAAAGTTTTCTCAGTATGCTCGGCTTTCATTTCGCGCATTAGGGTCCTCGGAAATTAAATCACGCAGAAGGGAACCTGGAGTTCATACATCAGCATTTAGGAGGGAGACGCCAGTTGACCTACTGATGAGCCGAGCCCGTCGCAGATGGATCACGCAGAGGCATAAGATCGGCGAAACACGCGTGTCTGTGATTTTAGCTAGTATCAGAGTTGTCAGCAGGGTAAATAATTAGGGAAGTAAACACCATCAGTCGAAAATGAAGCGGGCGTGCCGCGATTGGAATTACTCGACCAGGAAACTGCCTTATCAGGGATACAATTCCGGCAACCAAAGCTATCGACCGAAAAAAACAAGAAACGTCCGGAATATCTAAAAAAGTTCACATATTTATCCATTGTTTGCGATACACTAGCAGGCTGCATGCATTAATCTTCGAAGACTCAAAAAGGTACCACACCATGTTGGATAATCTTTTGGTTTGTGCATCCATGTAAAAAGATTAAATGCGAATAAAGCAGAGAAGATTCTCAGATAGAATAGCACCAAGATATCAGACGAAAGGATAGTTACTTCAGAAAATATGTCTAATGGTTCGGTATAAGCAAGCTGTATGCACCTCGACTATAGGCATGGGAAATTTCGGTTAACCTGCTGTAGCCATTTTTCAGTGTAACTTACTTAAACGGTAGCATTAACGGGTAGCATCCTAATTGGACATTTACCAGTGGCAGATGGCCGTGAGGTCGTCAATTTGCACAATACATAGAACAGTATAACAAACCAAAATATGCCACTTCTGTTTTGACCAGCGCATCGACTCTAGAACATAGGATAAACTTTAAATCAGGAAGCGATTACTTCCCTTAAATCACAGGAATATTACACAGAAGGCTTATAGGAGTCAAAATACAATAAGGAAATATGCATGCATGCACACGACACTCTGTGATCAGAGAAATAAGGAAATACGTTTTATTTTAAAAGTATCATTCCTAACATTTCAGCAAAAATCCTCCTCCAATCACCGTGACCAAAATGGAAACTCATGGATGCTGAGACAGTAAATAGGTTTACATTCAACCGTAAAATTATTAAGGGGACAGTTGGAGTCTCATTTTGCGAATTTCGATATATTTGCACGCAGGGAATCATGCCAGAAATACTACTTTGGAAAGTGGATATGCCGATTTGTGCCAAGAGATATGCCGGAAGTCACGACGCATGGAATGGAACGGCTGCGCAGCCAAGACTTTACAGTGAAGCGAATGGTCAAAATGACGCAAAATTCGATCAATAGATTGCTTGAAGGAAAGAAGAGAGCTTTCAAAGTATAAGTTTAACATAAGGAAAACAGAAAAATCAAAATGAGACCAATATGGAAGGAGAGTGTAAATGCAGACATCGTGTGATCTCAGGTCATCAAGGTAAAATAAAAAGTACTCCTCAGTAGATTTCCGATTGACAGAATGGACAAGTGATTGTGGAGGTCTAAGTTACCAACAAGCAAAGAGACAATCCGTCCTGAAAAGGCCCACTGAGATATTTCGCTAGGAAGTGGCGTTGAACAGTATTGACGGCCGAGGATTAATCAAGAAACGCACGCGATCATTGTTTAGCTCTCTCAGAGAACCAGGGTATCCAAGGCACTACGTCTGGCTTGATTTGAAACTTGTAAAGGGTCAAAAGAATTGAGTGGCTGGGCAAAATATCATCCAGGACAACTGGTTCCGGAGCTTCCATAATGGCGATGAACGTGCATTTGGACGGAAGGATTTACGACCACCACTACGAGGTGGAATCGAATAAGACAAGGGAGACTGCAATGACTATTTCTGGCTTATTAGCCGTTATCAGCCAGTCATACCAATCCCAGGTGTGGGTCACCTGAAATTCGAAACTAAAACCTTTGCCGATTGAGTGTAAACCTACCATGGAGCCACAGACCCGTAGTTTTGTCGGCTGCAATCTGGAATATGAATTATTACCGTGTTCTGTTCACCGATCTGGTTAAGGAACATTTATGTTCCGTTGTTCCTTGAAGCTAACTTTTGTGATGAATTATTATTATTTTAAAGTAAGCCTCCGAAGTCGGCCAGGTAGTCGTATGTGTAAAGAATTGTCCCTGAGAACACAATGGGTCGGTAACAACTTGAAAGAACTGCGGACAACTGCTGGTTTGGATGCTCCTCGAATTTGGAGAACAACCGATCTGGCAGTCGACAAACGAGGCTATAAATCGCAAGGTGTTCATCGACACGATAAAAATGCCTTCGGTTATAACACCATTCCCCGACGCCGATTGCACACTTTAATATTGCAAAGTAATGCCCCTGCTCCTCAATCAGGGGTGGTATGATTCAAATTTAGCTTAAGCCTATAATCGAATATTTAGGCCATATCCAGAGGTTCCGCCTGCGATCTGCGAAGCATTTGTATTCCCGTCAATAATCCTGGCCTCAATCCCATCGAATTTGCCTTTGCACTAATCAAACGAAAGTGGGCGCAGGTCAAGAAACAAATTTAAATGGAGAAAAAGTTTGATTTTGGGCTTAATAACTGCATAGAAAAAAACACCATCGACAACTTAGTAGTCTCTATGCCCTCCCGACGTACAACTATAGTTCACGCTAAAGGACAATCAGGAACGTGCTAGTACGTTGTAATCTACATGGCTTTCATTATTTTGTCATTGTATCATATTTTCGTCCTCAGCTGTCAAGTATATTACGCCTTAAATAATTTGACGTGTCATAAATTCATATTTTCGAGTTGATGGTTTTCGATAAAATAAATTACTTCAAAGCTGATAAATGATACATTATAAACCAAAATATGTTTTATTTTAAAGATTGGTCGTTTGTTTAACGCACTATAACTTGCGGGTATGCAATGTAAGCAGTTTATGCGTTACGAGGATTTTCTGACAAATTTCGTGAATTGGCATAAGTTAACCACCAAATTGCATCCTTATACACTTTTAACTTTTTCGAGCAGCTGAAATTTGTATTCCAGTATCTGCAATGACTCTGCCAGAGAATAAACTATTCATAATCAAGTTAACAGTCGTATTTAATTTTTTTACAGGTTTGGGTAGTCATAAGCAAATACTTGAGACTGCAAAGTCATCTAGAAAATGGGATCTGCAAGCAGCCACTTCTAAGAAACATAATTTGAAGTCAAACACGCGTTTTGAGATAGTTAGAAATGTTATTAGAAAACATTTCAAGACTGATTCTTCAGGTCTTCGTCAGACGTCAAGGCAGTCTGTAAAAAGTATTTCGTACTTCAAACGTCCCTAAAACATCAATATTTGTTCGGCACTTGCGCTAGTAAGCCGTCGCCCTGTGCGTCCTTTTGTATTGATGGCATCTACCGGAATGAGCAGATTAATTCAAAACTCATCCGAGTTCCCTGCTTTGGGAAACGCGGCGTGTTAAGGAAAGTTGGCCAAAATTCTGAAATTCATTGCTGACCAGAAGGGATGACTAAAATGGTGTAGTTATATTGATTATCGTGCCAAATAATCTCACGGTATTTCAGTCCGGCTAAAATGTTGGCTTTTAAACGACTTTCTTTTCGACCAGCTGCGAAATTCACAATCGATATATAGAGCAGGTGGCAGTCTGACACACATTTAGTTATTATTTTTGCTTGGTAAATTAATATGTCGCAGAAAGCTGTTTACTAAAGAAGAGTTCATTTCACATCTGTTTTCTGAGAGAGATAGGCCCGATTGAGCCGAAATCCGGCGTTTGTTGATATCCACAAACTTTCCTACGCTATCTAACTTCATAGATCAAAGCCCTTGTATGTGCTCATTCTGTTAGGGATGAACATTAACGTAAGCAGGATAGTTTTGAAACAAATTTAGAAACGCCTCCATGAAAATAAAGTGAAGAAAAGTTTGAGTAAGCGCATGATTCAGCTGTACCCATTCTTTAGAACAACTTTGGGGTTTTTAATGTTAACTTTTTCTGAAATTATAGTTTTCACTGAAAATGCATTGTTTTAATTATTATTTAATAAACCAAGCAATGCATTCTTTCAGGAATGGTCTCTTCTTTACTATTTCAATACTGTAGAGGATGCCAATGGGCGGATTTTTCGTAAAAGGGATTTTTGTGTTAAACTGGAGGAATTTCAGGAATAAGCGAGTCGAGTGTATATGACATTTTATAGCGAACAGGCGCGGTGTTTTCACCGTAGGCACCTGTAGAAAGTATGGTAGTGCGTGGCTTATAGTCGGCTTACGCATCATTCTCCACATACCAGGTGGAATTACTCCTGAAAGTTCACATCGACCGAAATGATCTAGTTAAAACGCTTTCTATACTACTTTAAAATAAAATGTGGTAACGATTAATCCAGAAAAAAATAAAACACCAATTTTACTTTTATCTACAACGACTCTTTGCTGGTTCAGCCAGAAAATGGTTCACTGCCTTAAGAAGTACTGTGTCACAGATAAAGTGCTCGCCTATGAGATTTCGCTATTTGGTATTCAGCATCCAAACGGGCAAGAATTGTGGGCCTACTAGCCTCGATAGAAGTAATCTGTTTATGTCTACCTGTACTTTAAGCTGTGCACAAAAGTGACCATCACAACACCAGCATACGCTGCAAGAAATGACATCGTGGAAAAGTCTCTGTCATAGGGACCGGACACGTGACCGAATCATGTGAGATGGCGATGTTTTACTGCATTAGCCCGTTTGGCGCTGGGGATCCCGGGATGGGAGCGCCTCATTCCTTCTCAGCCCATAATCGTCCAGTGCCCAACCTCCGAGGCCACAGAAGGATGGCGTCGGCTCCAACCGAGCCTTCCATAGTTCGTAAGTTATTTTCTGCTCTAAATATCTTCTCCTGACATTGGTCCGTTTGAAACGCGGGTGCAGAAATGTAAAGAGAATAGCGCGCTTCTCCCCATGCAGGAGGATGGGGCACCATCCAGGCAGATGGAAATAAGTATGCAGTATAGCATAACTGACAAATACAAGAGAGGCTGGAATGGCCATTCCTGGCTTATTAGCCATCATCATCGATGCTGGCAGGGCTCAAGAGTGAGCCTAAGAAACTCAACGGGATGAGGGTGGTCCGTAACGCCATCGATGATGGCCTCTCGACTACTATTAGTATGTAATAGATTGGTTTTTGGAGCTTGCAGGCTAATTGAATATTTACGGGAGGCTACGACTTTATGTCATAAAGACGGACTTTACCTCCCCAATGAAGTTCTCAGGGAAGCTAATATCCTCAACCTATTTGACATCCGATGTGTGAAATCATGGGTTAGACATCCATTTTAAAGTAGTTGCGCCTTTAGAACTGGAACGCCACCCAAACACAGTGATGATGTTGATACTTTAGCACCTGCATAAACAAGATGTACCAAACAATTTCCAGTCTTCACTCTAACTAGCAGCTACACAGATGGAACTATGATATGTTGAATTCAACCTGAGCAGCAAGGTAATAAGAATGAGTTTCTACACGAATGCATTAAAAACCATGAAAAATAAGCCACTTTGTCGGATTTGCAGTGAAATTTCGACAATATAACCTAGTTTTATCCGCTACTGTATAAACAATAATCCTCAGTTAGAACTAAAATGAAGGTAAAATGTTTCCTTTTGGCTTCCCTAGAAAACGCTTTTTAATCAATGCGTTTTGGGGTATGACAATTCGAATATGGGTTAAGGCGCCTTGAAGACAGCAGGCATCCGCCAGAATTTGGCTCTTTTTCAATTAACTGGACAATGAATGAAGCTCAGATCTAGTCTATTTCGCCGAATTTTGAAAATTCTTGGAGCTACGAAAACCAAGAACGAACCAGCGGCTACATCTGAAGACAGACAAAGTTGGCAATTTTATTATGTTGCACAGACACAAATGATCAAGTTTCAGGGGTTCCCTGGAGAAAAAAATGGTTGATTGAGCATGAGTTTTGCCGGGGATTACCGACTTTGTGGAAGAAAAAATTGGCAAAGTTCGAAAAAACCGGCAGCACCACCAGACCATTACAGGAGGTTATGGTCAACCAACTTTAGATATTTTTAGACTGAATTAACCTGTATAGGATTTTGAAAAAGAACAGGCGGTCGAAATTCCGGTTGCTTCAGTGGCCGTAAGAAAAAAGCCTTTTATGTACCTAGTGCTTTGTCTGAGGCATGGTGTCAGCGGGTTTGCTTTGAAAATACGCTCTGGAAGATGTGGTAAACCATTTGAAAACTGATAGGGGTCCCATGCCAAATTGAGGCATTTTTATTTGACCATGATGCCGCTTTTATTCAGTCTAACTCAAATTGTTAGAGGGACCATTAAGGCTTGACAAAACACATATGCCCGCCCAATTATAACTTACGTTTAATCACCCCACGTCTCCCGTCCTGGATTGGTTTGCATTTTCTTAAAGTTAGTCTGCACGCTAATTAGCCTAGAGGATTAAAGTAACTGCCGTTAAATCGATAACGATAACATACAGGTCTCACTTTCGGATGATTGATGAGGCATGCATTCGTTTAACAAGCGCCCTTCATCCTGAGCGCTCAATGTCGACTGAAGGCTGTGCATTTAGGGTCATCAGAGTTCTCATAAAAGTACTAAATTTTTGTAGCAAAACTGAAATTCCTATAATGTAACATCTACCGGCTTCCAGTAGTTTTCATTATGCACTAAACTTTTACCGGTTTGTATCCCAGTTTGCAGTTTTTAAGGAAAGAATGCGTTTTCTGGGCAGGATTGGACATAACTCATTTAGGCGGCACAAATAGGTAATATCATTCTGCCTATACCACTAGCAACTATGCGGGTGCTGGTGGGGCTCTAGAGTGAGTCCTGTAGCCGATTGGTGAGCACCCAACTACCATTGTTAATATTCTCGATTGAAACCGGCAAGACAACGATCTCGTGGTGCAGTGGGTAGAGCGTTAGACTTCTGCTCAACAGGCCTCGAGTTCGAGCCTCGGGCACCGCAGTGCCTAGGGTTGGGTATGGCTGGCTGATGACGGCTAATAAGCCAGAAATGGCCATTCCGGTCTCCCTTGTCTTTGTCGGTTCCACATTAACAACATATGCTACATGTCGCTAAGCGACTGCCTGTGAGTACTCTAGTCTGAGTTCCAGGGCACAACGGAACATCAATGTTCCTTAAGCAGATCGGTGAGCCACACACTATCATATATATATATATATATATATATATATATATATATATATATGATAGTGTGGAGCTCACCGATCTGCTTAAGGAACATGCATGTTCCGTTGTGCCCTGGAGCTCAGACTAGAGCCCTCGCAGGCGGTCGCATAGCGACGTGTAGCATATGATGGAATGGAACCGACAAAGACAAGGGAGACCGGAATGGCCATTTCTGGCTTATTAGCCGTCATCAGCCAGTCATACCCAATCCCAAGTGTGGCACACCTGGGATTCGAACCCGCGACCTTTTGGTATTTGAGTCGAACGTTCTACCATTGAGCCACGGGCTCGTTGCTTTGTCGGTTGTGATCGGCAATATGATGATAGTGTGGAGCTCACCGATCTGCTTAAGGAACATGCATGTTCCGTTGTGCCCTGGAGCTCAGACTAGAGCCCTCGCAGGCGGTCGCATAGCGACGTGTAGCATATGATGGAATGGAACCGACAAAGACAAGGGAGACCGGAATGGCCATTTCTGGCTTATTAGCCGTCATCAGCCAGTCATACCCAATCCCAAGTGTGGCACACCTGGGATTCGAACCCGCGACCTTTGGTATTTGAGTCGAACGCTCTACCATTGAGCCACGGGCTCGTTGCTTTGTCGGTTGTGATCGGGAATATGATGATAGTGTGGAGCTCACCGATCTGCTTAAGGAACATGCATGTTCCGTTGTGCCCTGGAGCTCAGACTAGAGCCCTCGCAGGCGGTCGCATAGCGACGTGTAGCATATGATGGAATGGAACCGACAAAGACAAGGGAGACCGGAATGGCCATTTCTGGCTTATTAGCCGTCATCAGCCAGTCATACCCAATCCCAAGTGTGGCAAAACCTGGGATTCGAACCCGCGACCTTTGGTATTTGAGTCGAACGCTTCTACCATTGAGCCACGGGCTCGTTGCTTTTGTCGGTTGTGATCGGGAATATGATGATAGTGTGGGGCTCACCGATCTGCTTAAGGAACATGCATGTTCCGTTGTGCCCTGGAGCTCAGACTAGAGCCCTCGCAGGCGGTCGCATAGCGACGTGTAGCATATGATGGAATGGAACCGACAAAGACAAGGGAGACCGGAATGGCCATTTCTGGCTTATTAGCCGTCATCAGCCAGTCATACCCAATCCCAAGTGTGGCACACCTGGGATTCGAACCCGCGACCTTTGGTATTTGAGTCGAACGCTCTACCATTGAGCCACGGGCTCGTTGCTTTGTCGGTTGTGATCGGGAATATGATGATAGTGTGGAGCTCACCGATCTGCTTAAGGAACATGCATGTTCCGTTGTGCCCTGGAGCTCAGACTAGAGCCCTCGCAGGCGGTCGCATAGCGACGTGTAGCATATGATGGAATGGAACCGACAAAGACAAGGGAGACCGGAATGGCCATTTCTGGCTTATTAGCCGTCATCAGCCAGTCATACCCAAGCCCAAGTGTGGCACACCTGGGATTCGAACCCGCGACTTTTGGTATTTGAGTCAAACGTTCTACCATTGAGCCACGGGCTCGTTGCTTTGTCGGTTGTGATCGGGAATATGATGATAGTGTGGAGCTCACCGATCTGCTTAAGGAACATGCATGTTCCGTTGTGCCCTGGAGCTCAGACTAGAGCCCTCGCAGGCGGTCGCATAGCGACGTGTAGCATATGATGGAATGGAACCGACAAAGACAAGGGAGACCGGAATGGCCATTTCTGGCTTATTAGCCGTCATCAGCCAGTCATACCCAATCCCAAGTGTGGCACACCTGGGATTCGAACCCGCGACCTTTGGTATTTGAGTCGAACGCTCTACCATTGAGCCACGGGCTCGTTGTTTTTGTCGGTTGTGATCGGGAATATGATGATAGTGTGGAGCTCACCGATCTGCTTAAGGAACATGCATGTTCCGTTGTGCCCTGGAGCTCAGACTAGAGCCCTCGCAGGCGGTCGCATAGCGACGTGTAGCATATGATGGAATGGAACCGACAAAGACAAGGGAGACCGGAATGGCCATTTCTGGCTTATTAGCCGTCATCAGCCAGTCATACCCAATCCCAAGTGTGGCACACCTGGTATTTGTCGGTTCCATTCCATCAGATGCTACACGTCGCTATGCGACCTCCTGCGAGGGCTCTAGTCTGAGCTCCAGGGCACAACGGAACATGCATGTTCCTTAAGCAGATCGGTGAGCTCCACACTATCATCATATTCCCGATCACAACCGACAAAAGCAACGAGCCCGTGGCTCAATGGTAGAGCGTTCGACTCAAAAACCAAAGTTCGCGGGTTCGAATCCCAGGTGTGCCACACTTGGGATTGGGTATGAATGGCTGATGACGGCTAATAAGCCAGAAATGGCCATTCCGGTCTCCCTTGTCTTTGTCGGTTCCATTCCATATATATATATATATTGAATAGCCGAGGTAGAGTGCATTCCGAGATGATATAGTTAAGAAAAAAGGGGCTCGTCGGAAAATAGAGTTGTACTCGTGAATTTTCAAGTTGGTCACACCAACCCGTCGTCAGACGAAATGAACAGAGGAGAAATGAAATGGTCAGATGACCAGTTTGTGCTACAGGACAGACAAGGACAGACAACCAACTGGGGTGTGAGGAATGGGTACATGATTGGATTGGGGCCGGTTAGGGGGCGGCGGGGGCTGTTAGGGTTCCCTGTGTCGGAGGCGAAGGGGGATGGCGAGTAAATGTGACTGCAGACGGTAAACTTAATGGTCGACGATGCGGGATGGGGACAGAGGTAATTGCATCGATTTTTTGAGGTGTTTATCGTTTCAACTGTTGTTCGCCGTGTCAGGGGGAGGGGTGGCGAGACAGTGAGATTCTACATGGTCCAGAAAAGATTAGCGGCTGTGGTTAGGTTGTGGGCGCAAATCAGTGAGCCGGGCACGCAGGCCTTCGTATTGAGAGTCCAGATCGACATGGCGGTTGATGCTGGTCGTGTTAGAATGCCACGCCTCGAGGAATTCACGCGCCTGTTTGTTGTTAGCCATTGCAACAACTTCGGTTCCGTCCCAATTGAAGCGATGGTCGAACTCAAGGGCATGCGCAAAGATGAGTGACAAAGGGTCGCGTCGACGAATGGCTAGTTTATGTTCCGTAATACGCGTCCCAAGTCGTCGGCCGGTATGACCAATATAAGTGCAAGAGCAGTTAGCACACGGAATGCGATAGATGACATTAGTTTGCTGCTCTTTGGGTACAGGGTCTTTTACTCGGGAAAGTGTTGCGCGCAAGGACGATGCCGGTTTGTGCGCAATGGAGATGCCAAACCGGTTTAATTGTCGGGCGATCGCTTCGGAGATGCCCTGCATGTAAGGTAGGGAGTAGAATTTACGCGGTCCGGGTTCTCCATTAGAACCGAAAGTTTGTGGTTGCCTCTGGTGTCTGAGGCAGCTTTTCACAAAACTGACTGGGTATCCGTTGAGTCGGAATAGCCGATACAGGTAAGTGAGTTCTTTTTTGCGTAGATGATCGCTACTACAGTAACGAAAGGCCCGGTGGAAAAGGGTTCGAACGCAGCTTCTTTTATGGGCCGCAGGATGGTTGCTATCACGAGTAAACTGAATAGCTGGGAAAACACTATTCAGGCTCAGATGCAACTGCTCCACTTCGGAGGCCTTTATGATAACAAAGGTATCATCTACGTATCGGACCCACATTTGGTCTGAAATTTCGCATAACCTCCTCTTCTAGTTGTTGCAATACTAGTTCTGTCAGTAGACCCGAGATTGGTGAGCCCATTGGGGTACCCTTAACCTGTTGATAGAACTTTCCAGCCCCCCGCCGCCCCCCTAACCGGCCCCAATCCAATCATGTACCCATTCCTCACACCCCAGTTGGTTGTCTGTCCTTGTCTGTCCTGTAGCACAAACTGGTCATCTGACCATTTCATTTCTCCTCTGTTCATTTCGTCTGACGACGGGTTGGTGTGACCAACTTGAAAATTCACGAGTACAACTCTATTTTCCGACGAGCCCCTTTTTTCTTCAATATATATATATATATAGACACGATTACATATTTACGATTACATGTTTACATATTTACGGACGACGAACGACATTTTCAATTTAAACGATCCATTTTTAGAAAATGCTTTGCTGCTCTCGCAAATCGTTTTCTTAAATGTATATACAATTCTCACAAAACAGTTTTTGCTTGAATAAGCCATTGTTTTGAAGCATAAAATAGGCATTTGGCCTTCTGATGCAGGCTAAAAGGCGAGGTCTGAGAAGCAGTTGAGAAAAGGGAGAAACGGTCGGTTCTGCCAGACTTTTGTTTGTCTGACGTTTCGGATTTCCATTCAAACTTATAATCAGTGAACGCATAACTCTCCTTTTCTCTTCGTGCACTTGGAAAACAATATTAAGTCTGGGTAGGTAGAACTCACGCGTTCATTCAAGGATCCTACTGCACCCTTATGTCTGAGTATCTTACATTACTATAAACAAGCTGAAGCAAAAATTAGGCGATAAGGTGACTGAGCTGTCATTCCACATCAGGTAGAGATGAAGAAAGATAAAACGAGCAGGTTGCCAAGTCACTGAGGTAACACAGGCTACAGTGAATATTGTGCAGCATTACATTGTCTTCTCAGGTTGACAAGGATTTCAAAGATTAAGTCTTATTTATTATCAATAACCGGAAACTCGATATTTTGTATGAATGGACAATTAGGATACAGTCATCCCAGTCCTTCTAGTGAGTAAAACCGTGGGTATGACAAGAGCAAATATAAATAACATAACATGAAATAGTTGGTTACGGTAGGCTTTCGGGCATGCAAGTCAGGGGTTTGACAGAAATCTGGATTTAAAAAAAGTCAGGATGTTTCATATTGTCAGATAGATGCGGCACTTTTGCCATGTATATCAACTAAGAGATTTGAATTCAATCCCAGGCAATATATATTTGTAGGAAAATGACTGATTGTCACATCTGCGAATTCGCATTACTGACAGAAAAATCTAATGACACCAGAAAGGATATATCGGCACAAACCACTTTGAAGAATCCCATTGTGAACGATTCCATTACAGTGCCAAGGTGACGTAGCTTTTACACATGCGGACGTATAGTTTGTTTTTGTGAGAGGAGTCGGCCCAAATATCCATATCAACTTTCAGTCTACGCCTATAAGCCTTCAAATGGACTGATTTTCCCCCTAGTTAGCGATCAATTTCTGAGGAAATTAACAGGCAGCACTTATAAATGTGCTTATTGCTTTGACTGTTAAAATTAACGGTGCTAAATCTCTAGATGTCAGATGCACTCCTCATGGCCCACGGACGAGCGCTGACGTGCTTAATAACCTTCTTCAGTTCGGTCCTAGCCAGGAACTATTTCCCAGGCTTTATGTTACGGAGTATGAGTTATCCTTGACGTCTTCGGCTGCTACAGCGTTATGGCAGCCACTGTGTTCAATCTTATTTCCGGGCAAATTGACTTGGGCAGGTCAATGGTGTACGGGAGAAAGAAGACTGAGAGAGAGAGAGGCCGATATGTAGAAACCTACCGTCTTGAAAAATTAGTTCATTTTGTGCTGTGATAAGACTGACACTTTTGAGGTATCAGAGCGGCCTAAATGCAGTGGCTTGTAAGGTTTCTGAAAATTCGGTCCTACGCAGGTTTGAGAGTCAAGCTGCAGCGATACACTTTGACTGAGGCATTAACGACACTTTCACTTACGTGAAACTTGAGACATCACACGTAAAGCCTGGTACGTAAGAAGCTGGTAATCAGGCCATGTTTGGCGCTCTCCGACGGGCTGTTTAACTCTGCCAACCACTGAGTTCGCGATTAATTTTGAGTCTGATCCGTAATCAGTATGCCCAAACGTAGCTTAATGTCATGGGGAGGTGGTAGACCTCTTTGCTTACGACTGCCGAACTCCTGCATGCTGCAAACTTCGAGATACAGCAACGGGAGATAATGCTTTTCTGGTGCATTCTCCCGTCTTCTGGAAAAAGCTCATAGGCGGAGAAGGTTCCTAGTTGTCAAGTGTCATGAAATTCTAGATTTAAGCTGAGACAACGTTTAGATCATAAGGCAAGATATGGAAAAAACCATAAACTCCCTTGATGATCCTTCAACCGCTGCAACTACGAGGCACTTTATTTTCTCTTGGGAGGCGCGGTCATAACTCATGCGTAAATCTGTTCCTCCCTTCCCACCGAAAAAAAGATAACCAAAGATTGACCTTGGTGGAGTGGTGGTGACGTCACACAGGACACGGACTCCTGACTACACGTACCAGGCTTTTATCAGTGACGGGATCTTGGAGCGTGTGAATGTTACAAAGGTCCCGTTAAGAAGGAACTACGGTAGTTTGAGTTCCAGTGCAAAGGAGTACTGAGTTATCCGTCAGAAGTAACCTCAAAGTCATGACTGTTTACGTGCTGTGAAAGGTGCCAGCGAGCCACCTTTGTCGAACCTGACTGGGTGCATTAATGCTTATTATGTAAAATTCTGGCTGATCATCCGATTACAGAAATGAAACTGAGCATCTCAGATATTAAGAATGAACGCTATCACATTGGCAGACAGGCTATGAGATGAGCACTATAGTCGTTTTTTCGTATAGTATTTTGTCGTGTGTAGAACATTCATGTGCTCCACGATAAGCTTGTGGACGATTTGATTATCGGCATTTTGGGAGCACATTTTAGAGCTCCTTCTCTCGTGAGGTTATAATTAGTGCTGCTAAAAGTCACCTGTTTAGATATTAAAGGTGGTGGCCGCGTATCACTATAAGTCACTATGTTGGCTTAGTGGGAATAAATACGTTAATTTGCCTGGGCCACCCACCCGATAGCATGACATCCTCTCCACGGGACCTACGGAGTAGTGAATGTTTGGGATTTGGAGCCATGGAGCGAGACCCAACTAGGCAAATGCGCACGCCTGCGACGACATGGCCAATTCCCCTTCGTTGGGTAAAAAAGCCTTCCTACAGCTTTTCCGTATAGAAAGGTATTAAAGTTAGAATTTTGTTTGCCTCTTTAGTAAAGATTATCATAAGATTACAGTAGAACAGTGTTTACGGGAATGTCGATTTTAGGGACAAACACGGGAGAATTGAAGGTGGTTTAAACTTCTCCGCTAGGCTCTGCCTAATTCGGGTGCATATGGAATAGACTTTACTGTATACGCTAGAAAATCATAGGATGATATTAAACATTTTTAATTATTGATGAAGCGGTATTATGAAATATTTTTTTCCTAATTGCCTTCAAGTAAATGTCATTTTCATTATCACTTAATTTTCTCTCTAAGATCTTCGCCCTCAGCAGACATATAATCCCAAATGGATTCAGAATAACTGCTGTTATCTCCTTGGAAAAACTTCCGTGGTAGCCAGCCTCAGCAAAAGGGATAATTCGAAATGTGTGTCATCATTCCTACTGTGGAGGAGTGTTTAAAAAGTAAAACTACTTGCTTACCTGTCTTTAAGTAGCCTGTCGTTAATATGGACGGCAGTTTGACATTTAGTACATCGTTAACTATCCTACTGAGACTACTTTTTATTCTGTTTACGAGTACAGTCCACGATACCCCAGGTTTTCTTCAAGCAGAAAACCACGAAGGTAACTTTTAATGCCACCAGTAAAATTGGTAGCAAGACCGCATGAATGGCCAGGTATCGTTATTTTAGGAGCAAATTCCGCATTACATGATGGTCAAGAACCACCAGAAGCCGAGGAGGGAAACGTTTGAATTGGCCGTGCTTCTCTTCAGTCATCTCCTATCCTATGCGATCCACTGCTGTGCTGACAGAGACCGACTAATTCAAAACGACGAAGGAGCTTTTTATGGCACGCTGCCTAACGCTCAGCTCTCGACCCAGCGTGTGCACACTGGTGGGACATAAAGTAGGCCCACATAAGGGGGTGGGGGGTTGGGGAGACGAGAGGCACACGCCGGCGCTAGTGACGGCTGCCATTAGGCCAATATAGAGTTAGTGAGGATGCTAGTGTTTCGTGTCAAGTGGACGCAGCAATTTTAATCGCTACGGCTTGTGTGCCTGTTTATTTCATTCGGGTACTTCAGCCAGTTCCTGCCCTCCCATCGCCGTCCAATTAGTTAAGTTGCCATGCACGTAGATAGGATGTATATGAAAACGATTTAACCTAAGCTATAAATGGAGAAAAAATATTTGTTCACAACCAGTCAACCCAAATGGATGATGTTTAGCACTTCCATTGGCTTCAGCAGGTGGCACCTAAGACGAATACACTATCTAGGTGCCCTTTAAGGAATTTTAGATTGATTTAACTCGAAGTTAGCAAGTAAGCCCTGACGGAATTAAAAAAAGCTTCAAATTCATAATTGAAATATCTATCGAACAGCACACGGAAAACGCTGACAGACCCACCGAACAACTCAAAGGTGTGTCATGCAGCGGCAGAATATCGACGAATCAGGTGTGTGGCATTTTATTTAGTATCTGGGCTGTAAAGTATGGTAGATCATCTAAACTGTATGAATATAATAGTGGTTGTCGCTTGGAAATTTATGAATACTGTGTGGTTATCCTGCAGTGGATGATAGACCTCTGCCCACATATTAATGTCAACTTTCGGTCCAGGTCTAAAAAGTTTAATTCAGATCGGTTTACATAAAGTTAGCAAGTAATGCCTGAGGAAATTAGATAACCACAATAATAATTCGATTACTTATAAGCTCCGATGAGCACCTTAACGAGTAAGCCCACTATAGGTTGATTTGCTTTTAGATAGAAAATCAGGCTGAAACATCCCATTCCACTTTGTGTGCCATTGAGCTTGAGGTCCTTATCGTCAATAATATACGCAGGATCTTTGCCACGGGTCCAGCTGCGAAGTTAATTGCATGCCCATTTCGGATTCGTAATTGCCTTGGAACTGAAGAAAAATTTCTGTGAGGTTCAGATGTAGACTGTTTGTGCCATAACCAACTGAAGCTGGGGTAAATTTGATTCCACTCACCAGTCATCATTATCAAAGAGCAGACATTAGGGAGCATGGAAAACAGAGCTTTTTGACCGGGAATGCGGAAACCCTTTCCGAGACGGTCTACCATCCGGACCTTCAGTTTTGTAATAAACGGATACACTTTTTCAGGTCAAATTTTCATGTCTACACTGCTGCGGCACACGCCAGCACCGGGTGAACCTAGTCGAATGACAACGACCATTACAATATCTCCAAGTACTCGTGTACTAATGATACAGTAACGTTCACCGTCCTTGATGCTGACTTGCAGAACATCTTGTATGCGAGCGTGTGTACAGGTTTATTTACTGCCTCTCAAGCACATGAGATCTGAACTGCGCACTCCTGTGGGTAAACCTGGACGGGAAAGCAGGTGGTGTCTGGCAAGCATGACGGGCTGTTGTAACTCTGTCAGTCAGCGCAACCAACCTTAGCGCCAGATGACTGGCAAGGTCGGACAGTAGCCTGATGCATGAAGGGGTGGGGGAGGGGAAGAGAGCGCAAAGTCACAAAACTTCAGCCCCACATCAGTACAATGCATTCATCACCATAATAAAGCTCTCACGTAGTGTAACTATCCAGGTGCTCTAAACGTCGTAGCCTGGAAGTCTGCCAGTTGGCTGGATAACCCAGTCCTCGTGGTCGGCGTTGCATGCGCATAACTGACCCGACGAGTGACGGTCAGACTCACTGGCTCCTAATCACTATGACCGTCTTACACACATGACATTTGATTCCCAATTTGTGAAAACGTGTTATATGGTCTGTGGACTATATCGCCTGTGGCATGGGAACACAGTTGTTTAACTTGCAACCTTTTAATTTCCTCAAAAATTAATCGTTAATTTAGGGTGCATCAGTCTAATTGAGGGTTTATAGGCGTAGACTGAAGGTTGATATGGATATTTAGCTTTTACAGACGCTGCGTTTGAGCCTGCCTACCATCATCCTGACTGTACCTATGAACCAAACTAAGGAAGGGAGCGGAGGAGGTAGTGAACCCAGATGCTGCGTAACACCTGCTTAAGACGCCCTCCTGTGCCCATCACAACGTGGAGCGCCTAGTTGTTGTAATATATACGGAAAATAGAATATTTTTCAGTTAAAACAGATCAAAAGACATTAGAAAACATATACATCCATAAGTTTTGCAGCAGTTGCTTGAACTGGAAGTATTTTTTAATAAATGAGAAGAGGAAAGAACCGTCAAGAAAGATTAATTAGTCTGACTCTTCAGATATTCAGAAGGCATCAAAGTAAATGGACAAGCACGAGTACGGAGATAATGAACTGCCCAAAAGACCATCACACGTGGCTGCAGCGACCTTGATGGAGGCGGATAATGCTGGAGTTAGGTTACTGCCTTCCGCATATCGACTTAACGGATATGGGGACTTGTACGCATTCAACTACTGATCACTGACATGATTACAGGCCTCAATTCTCACAGACATTCACACGCTATCAGTGTACCAGGAACGTTTAGTTTACTGGTATATTAAAACGCATCCGTGACGTTACAATTCGGCTATTTTCGGCAGCGCTGTTAGCGACACCGTCTAGCAAAGAAAACAGTTGACAAAGTTTGTGCTTTAGCAATTACTATCTGGACGATAGATCCTTCTCCGTTTTAGTGTGCACAGAACGTAGGTGAATACTGACGATACATTGGGAAAGATGCCGTATATGGTCCCCTAAATAGGAAACGAAAGTAGAGACGCCCTTCTCAGATACTAAATGCAACCTTGCGCATAATTGCAGGAAGGGCGCATATTCCCGTGTACTAAACATAGACCATAGCCTTAATCTTAACTCTAACCAATTCCTAAACCCTAATAACCCGAACCCCAACTGAAGCCCTCACAGTACACTTAACTGTCAACTTAACCCTAACCCTAATCCTATTTCACTGGAATTTGGTGCAAAGCCACCTTTAGTACAGGCAGTTGATGTTATCATGTTCTAGTTAGAGGTCCATATAAGTCATCCTTAATGATAAATGAAATATATTGTTGAAGATGGAAAGTATCAGCCCTAGGGTATCGTAAAACGATATCACATGTATTAAAATCCCAAGTCATTTGATGCATGGTAGTATGCCGGCTTCTGTCACACATGGCACTTAATTGTGCCTAGTAGACATCTGGTGGATTCGAGATTGATTGCTTAGGATATCCTGCTTGGGCAGTCTGCTTAATGTATCAGAAGTGATTGATTCCATACGTCACAGTAGTGTGGGCGGGTTACCTGATCTAACTTGAATCATTCTTCTGCTTCGAAAATCATAAAATAACTGTTTAAAGGGCGCAACAGCCTTCTAATACACAGTATGACCTGAAAGGGAATAAATTTTGTTGAGGTTTTCAGATTATCGTTTCGGGTTGAGAAGATCAGTCCCGTGTTATCTTTCTGGTACAGAATTTCAAGTCAATCGATAAATCATTATTTGCTGGCAGTTTTGGTTTTTGGGTTTTAAGAGACGAAGACTTATGAACCGAATTTAAATAACAATGCAGATGCTTATAAATAGGGCGTAACTTAAGAGTTTTTCGTGGATACTTTATCCCATATATGCTGCGGCTCTAGTTAAACATGCACAACCAATAACACACTTTTTGACATTTTCCTGGATAAAATCTATGTCAATGCCTGCAGATATGCTCAGCTCAGAGTCACCGTAATGTAATTTGTGCAATAGCTGTGAATCCTGCTACTCGCTGCTTACTTCAGCCACCTCATGTCAACACTATTTGCTACTGAATGTGTACAGAAAAAGTTTGACCAATGTTTCAATGTTTTGTGCTCGCCTGCATTATGTGCAGTAGTAAGGGGAACCGAGGGGGCGGAACAGGTGAACATTTGTGGACAAAACGAAAAAAAGACTGAAACGAAAACATTCGCTTTTCCATTGAATGCGGAATGCACAGCTGGGTTAGATAACCTGCAGAAAGTAAAAATGCGCAAAACAGAGGCTGTACCGCATTGCCAACACACTGTAGTCTGAGTTTGGTAGATAACATCAGCACTGTGCAGACCGAGAAACACAAAAGTAAAACTTCGATTCTCTACCAGGATCAAATCTATCCTCTCCCACAATTCCCTTCGCCTGATAGTGGCAAGATCAGCATGCGTACTAGGATAAGGGTTACTGTGAACTAGCATGCGGTTGACTAAATAGCTCGAATAATCAGATGGGAATCGGAAATTGGATCACCGCGTAACAAATTACATCTGAGGTCTTCTGGCAAAGTAGGGATTGGAATTCGCATAAATTTTTACAGAGTTTCAATACTGTGTAGCAATACTCGATTATATGAACGACTGACAGCATGGATACTAGTTGAAAGCCCAGACACGCATTTTTCACTTATGGTGTGCCGCTGTACGATGCAGCTGTCAGGAGTTCGACTCATTGATGCGTCCCGCATCATACGTCATATGTTTCATAGGTTCCAGGTTCCAGGTTCCATGGTATAGTCTAGAGTTTCTTCGACAATTTATGCGTGAAATTGGAGAATATACCCAGAGGAAAACATTTTTGAGGCTCAATCCTATAGTAGAAATGCATACTTGGGCCAAACTCCACCACATACTGCGGGATAACCGCGTAAAAGTTACAAGCTTACAGCAGGCAGCGTAATTATTTACCACACTGATAACAAACGTACAAGCTGATGGATTTCGGCTCACATATTCATACACGTTTTCGGACAAAACCTGGTTCACTGGATTTACTCCAAGTTCACGCATTACTTGTCTCAGAAATTAAACAAGACAGTTTATAAAAATAAGTTTTTGTATAGTCTGTAGTTTAGGGTTCGAAGAACTTTTCTTCTCTACATGAATGCCATTAAATAGGCCAAAGATGAAGAATGCTAAGCAGTTTGTGAGAGGTTTGAAATCTGCGCCAGGGAAAATAGTCTAATTAGAACTATCGAAGTAGGTTATAGCAAGCAGTCATCTAGGTAAGCAAGTTGGACCTCAACCAAGTGCGTACTTAGGCCTGTCTCCCTTTGGCCGTTAAGCTAGCAATAAAAATATCAGGTAGCCGTGTGATAAAGTGCCTAACTTACTGTTTCTGTCAAGAGTTTAGTACCAAGCACGAGAAATAAAATTGAACCGGCTTAATAGCCCCTGTTCTTTAATAAAATTTATTGGATGGTGGATAGAATGAGCTTGTTGAGGCTGGAAGGCTGCAGAGCAGAGGAGAAACGTTATTTCAAAAAAACAACCGGAAGGTCAACAATAATGATCACCAGCCAACTGTCCATTTGAATACGTCAATCATACAGTTTAGGAGAAGGAAGAAAATGGGTACTGCCTTCTCCATTAAGTACTATGTAAGCTATGAATCAAAATTGTAAAATTCTAAAATGACTTGTCAGTGATATAAGCGTCTAGAAAGGAGTTGAGGCTGACAGAGGCGTCACTGACTCATTGGTAACCTTGGAAAGTTAACACACATTTTTAATGGGTTATAAACCTAACAGAATCTATCCTATGAAGGCAGCTAATTCCTTTTCCAAATTTTACCTCCAAATAAGTTGATGTTCCCAGACGAGAACAAACAGAGGAATAAGGAACTCAGAAGTTAATTTACCTTACATCATTTTTAAGCCTTATTGCATAATGTTTCAGAAAGACTCGCATTATTTTCTAAGGAAACTACTTCAACCAGCTTGTTTCAGAGAAAGCTTGTGAGTACTGCCCTATATTCAGCAGTAAAGTATATAATTGAACCCATATTCCCATTCAAAATGCCATTAAGAAATATTTTTTCATGAAAATTAAGGGAACTGGATGAGTTGGACTCTCGACTCTCGAGAACATGCTCAGAAATGTTGCAGGGGGTAAAATTTCCATTGAAATCTTCCCTAACAGTGAATTTTGTGAAAGTAACTTGATGCCGAAAAAGATCGTTGCAAAATGTTATACCTTTAAACTACATTTTCATGGTTTTACATGCAAAACTATGAAAATAAAAATTTAAAGAAAGACAATGGAAGATCATATTAGGCGTTGCTGGAATAAAATTATAGAAGGCATCTCATCCTCTTGATTCTGCAGACGGTAAAGATACGATATGAAGTCGGGGTGGGTACAATATGAAAGACTCGCTAATGCATTTATTTAAGTAGGCGTTGTTCGGTTAAGTTATTTCCCTGGTTAAGGTTTGGACGAGGTTAAAGTTAGGATTAAGTTTGAAGTCAAGATTTGGGTTGGTTAGTGAACTGTGTTTCAAGGCCCCACCCGTAAAGCCCTTTGAACGCCATTCTTGCAAGACACATTATGCGGTTGTATATTACTAATCACCACTATACACCGTATCTTAGCGCAACTTACTACTAAAATGGCATATTTAACATGGTCAAACGTGACTAATTTAACGTTTTCTTTGAAACGACTCACTGCGAGTTAACGTTCTTGGTGCTGTACAGGAGGAAAGAAAGTCACTGAGCTTTTATTTAAATTACAAAATATTCGAAGAAAACGTACAAAATTTTCTAAACAATTGATTTAAACAGACCAGAAATAGACGGACGCATATAATCGAGGCATATTGGAGGAAAAACTGAGTGCTTCAGAGGCTGTCGTTGTCAGTGCTAAGGCTAGTGAAAACATTTAAAATACTGAACTGCCTTCGTTTCAACATTGTTTTCATTTCCAGCATTGAAGAGCTTGCATTAAAAGGTTTTAACTCTAGATAAAGTAATATGCAGATCCATAGGTCGTAACGGGATAATGTTATAAGCGAACGCTTGCTCCAATCAGTTAGTTCACAGGCAAAAGCCTGTATTGACAACCACAACTCATTACCCAGTCTACCAATAAGTACCAAGTCAGACATCTCTGTACTTAACGAAATTTGCATCAAATAATCCGACTGAAGATGAAGAATACTGCATACAGCAAACTGCACTGAGCAAAGGAGACGTCAGTCCGAGCACCGAAACGATCTTTTTATTATTATGAGCTTTAAAAATGCTACAGGAGCCCTTCGCAGCCGGCGTACGGATCCCTGCACAGTCATCTCCAGATTTACGTCAGTGATCATTGATTGGTTTACCCTCCCTATAATTATCGCCTTTATGTTGCTACTATTAGCCCTCAAGGTGAAATACGGCACGAGTTTGAAAGCTCAGGATAATAAAAAGAATTGTTCCGGTGGTCAGGCAGTCTCCTGGAACTCGAATCTTCGCATTCATTCGTGAGTCATATATTTCAAAATCATCTCATTTCATAATTTATAGACACTAAGCAGTATTCATACTCTGTTCACCGTGACTTACTCAGTGTCCCAGTCAAATGCTCTTAAAAGCCACTTACTTCCTTGCATGACTGTTAACAATAATTACCTGTACCATATACTGAATTATAGCCCATAATAGTCAAAGACCTCCCAAGAGCACATTATTCTAGGGGACGAAGTAAAAGCTGGTCTTCTGCCCGATAATATGGAAGAATTATCCCAATATTACCAGGATATTGGTATGTTGAGCAGAAGCATGTCTCTAGCATCATGTGCAAATAACTACGGTAGGTACATCAAAACATTTTGGAAAATATCTCGGCATTTTATTCTTTTCTTGTGATGCGCAGACTGCGGGAAAACATTTTGCCGCTTAAATACATGCTGAATATATAAGAAGTCAAGTTTGGCGAACGTACGCTTTCGATTATTCATTATCAAACCTTCACAGTAATATAAGGGAGGGTAGAGTGACAACAGGTGATACATCCAATAAACAGTAAGTATGGGGTAGAGGGTTGAGGGGGGGGGGGTCAGAGGTCACGGGGCAGCGGGAGGTAGGCGGGGAATGAAGTGTCAGACCATTAGCTAGGTTTCCGCTTCGTTGCTGTAGTGCGACGAGGCCGGTGTGAACACGCACACTGAGTTCGTCTTCGGCCAAGGGAGCCTTAGGACCACTATAAACGCATTTTGCGAGCACAAGGTTGGGTTGGTTAAACGTATGGCCACTGCCTCTGCCGTCGCAAGTAGCCGCTGCCGCAGGACCTTGAAGTGTTTCGTTGGCACATTATAGATTACACGGAATGCTTGGTTGACGTCCCCCCGGTGACTGCTATCGACCAAATTAGCCACAATCGCGCTGGAGGTGGTCTTTACCATGCCTTGATTTAGCCAGTCAGGATGGTGCTCGCGAATCCGCTTGGACAGGCGCCTGGTTGTTCGACCAATATAACCTGCCTCACGGGAGCAACTGAAGGCGTAGCTGCACATTGAAGTGATCTGAACGGGCAGCCTATTCTAGCCTTCAAGCCGAAGAAATGGAGTGTTTGAAAACATTGGTCTTATCTTAGTGGCTGGGTAAGTGCGCGCGATGGCAGCATTTAAGAGACGAGGCAGATGTTCGCTCACCGGATCCCCTCGATAGCCAAAAGTAAGAAATAAGTCATTCTTCTCAGCCGTCGGCACCTCCAATTTTCGGGGACGTTCCTCATTATATCTATTGATATACTTCTCTGGAAATCCGTTTCCTAGCAGAGTGTTTTGTATAAGGGTGACTTCATTCTCCAATGTATCAGGAGTACATATACTCCTAGCTCGGTTGGTGAGGCAACGGACTAGGCTTCGTTTCTGACTAAGTGGTACAAAACTGTAGAAATTTGTGTATTGACCCGTCTTAAGAAATACAGTTCTCCTGAATAATCCCGACTTCAGGTCGCCCGGGCCAAATTAAGGGTAAAAGTGTCTAGGTGAATAAGTTGGACTCAACGTTTAAACTGCCTCACCTCATATGCCTTAATAGGCACGGCTTAATTGCACGTTGCGTACGTACACTTTGAGAAAATCCCAACATAACCTGCGATATGCAGGCTCAAGTAGGGATTTCTACAACTTGTATTTAGTGACTGGGGAGTTTCATCCACAGGTATCATTATGGGGCATAATTTTCCGCCGATGTCGGTCGCTAATACCGACTGGTTGGCTAAATAGGCTACAATTTCTTTTTACCAATGAACTCTGACCCCAAATGTCTCTCAACTGGAGCTAATTCGTGCACACGTATCACTCTGAAACTACCTGGAACCCTAAGAATCTCCAATTAGTTTGCAACTATTAATTTACCGTAATGAATAGCAAGCAACAGTTTTGGGGTAGTTAGGATTCCGTAGAAATATTTGCTGCGCAAAAAGATTAATGAAGCCAAAGATAGTCGCTGTATTTTACCCGTATTGGTGTCCCGATTTCGGGCCACAAGCTAACAGACCGGTTTCACTTCTTGAGAAGTAAACCTTGTTTCCCAACTATATTTAAGTACGTTATTTTAAATCCATTGACATTAATCTTACTTCCTCTTTAGTTCATCGTTTTGTTTACAGTTTGTAGCGGAGTGGCAGGAAGTGTATTAAGACCTGCGGAGAGTATCCCACTTCCAGTGCATTTATCCCAAAATGTGGGCATATTTATATTATTTGCGGGACGCAGTGCACAAAGCGGTTTCCTGGAACACGTCTCTTTGCTTCTAACGACAGTACTGCAGTCGTTATTTTAAAGGAGTTGTGATTTACTGTGCAATATAGCCAGTTTTTCTAGCGTTAAACGCAATATTTTTAGACCAACCACTGATAAACATTGAAGAAGACGAAGATTGACTATCGTTTAAAAAGGAAACAACGAAGCGTTTTGACTATATTAAAAAGCACGCTTATTATTCGTAACTGAATGGGAAAAAGTTGTATAATTTTTAATATTTGCTTTGATTCGTGTGCCAGTACCATTAAGGAATGCAGTTTGACAGACAGTTAATGAGATTTTCAGTGCACTCTAGTTGGTGATATTTGGGGTTCAAAAACAATCTAAATTGGCAGGAAAAATCGCAGGATTTTTATTGGCATCCGCGAAGGTCCAGGGAATAAATAAATTATGACTAAAGGTTGAAACTGACTGCAATATTATTATTAATAGGAAAAAAACGTGTTTAAAAAGTTTATGTAATGTCAGGGGCACTCCCTCGCTGAATTAAGCTAAAACAATTTAAATCGGATCCTCCATTTCAAATGTGACCAAAAGTAAATTAAATTTTTGTCCTATCGTTTTTTGTTATCTACTTGTTTGGGCCAATCTTGAATAAGCCGTCTCTAGATGTTTTAAACCAGTACATTGTTAGGAGTAATTATTAGCAGAAGAATTTAAAGGTGAACAGACAACCTAGTGACTCGGGGTAGTTTAGATGGATCTTAAACATTACACGAAAGGTTTCGTTGGGTTCACACGATGCTAGGAATCAACAATATCTGCGAGCATAGCGCTGTTTATGCAGTTAACTTCGTCTTTTTACAGTCATGCTAAGGTGTTCCCTTATTCCATTGCAGTGCTATGCTCACACACGTTGCTGAGTCCAGGCATCTTTTGGACCCCAGCTAGGCCTTACGCGAGACTTTGTAAGGTCCCACCAAACTACCCAAACTTACTGTGCGTGCATCTGCTAGCAACGGCAGAAGCGACCGCCATCAGATTGAGGAAACCGATCTTGTACGCACAAAAGAACGTTCTGCAAGCTCCGCTCATAGAATGACCAACGACCGCCCGCACCCTTTTTCTCCTCTCCCACCGCCACCCCCCATGGAGCGGCTCCACATAACCCTCACTGCCGTCTAACCAGCTGTCTCTTATCACCACCCCCGCCCCCTTTATTAACACAGCTCATTTTTATGACAAGACAAATATTATTTATCGAAGGTTTTAGCTTGTACCCCGTTCTCATATAAATGCACTGGATAGGCGAGAATTTATAGAAAGCAAGCATATGTTTGCCAACCTGTCTTCTGAATTCTTTGGTGGAAAGTTTAATAACTCTAATAACCGAAAATTGAAAAATTGACTTTAGCGTAAAGTATTCTCGAACACACATCCTGTCTCACGGAACATTTTATTAGGAATGCCTACTTATTTAATCTCAGTAGGCAGATAGTATAAATTAAACAGACTTCCATTCACAGTTTACCAGTTCACTGCCGATAAAAGAGAAAAGATGTTCCAGAAAACTAAAAAATAGAAGGAGTGGTAACAGTCATCATTCATAAATCACAGAAGCACCCATCGAACCACGTTTTTCACTATGCAGCATTGCTAGCTAACGAAGGAACAGTTAGGATAAAGTTAGCTCAGAACAATGACAATCTATTTAGTACACGTTTGGGTCTTTCGTACTGCAGTAGTGACTGCATACCCACAGACGACTGTAAATAGATTTGTATCTTTATGTGGAAATATGGTCATATTTAAATGAATATTTTTGGGAAAAATTCTTTTTAATGTAAACAAATCTGAGGCAAAACACTATTTTCGTTTGCAGACATATTGTGCAATCTTTTCAATTGACATGCGCATTTCAGGGAGTTCCACACAAATATATACTTCAAAGGGAGTCGAACAGTTGCAAAAAGCATTACTGTGTGAATCCTAAGGAAAACCGCTCCCTCACCTAACTCACTAACAAAACAATATCGTTGGCTGGGTGCCCTGGAGTCGACAGCAGTTGGATTTTCATGGTTTGGATTTCAACCCAGGATATTACTAGAGGAAAATAACGATAAAATATTCTTCGAGAGCAGGGTAGTTATTTTGTCTCAGCACAATAAACTGTTTGGGCATTATAGGAGTTGAGAGAGGTAAACTCAAAAATTAGACATAAGCCGTCAGCTGGGCATGGGGCATAAAATTTATATCATCTTGCAGAAGTGGATCTAACGCTGAGCATGCAAACAGATGGTGCATCTCTGTCTTTATCTACGGGATAAGTAGGATAAACAGCGAACGACAGGAAAAAGTGCTCTCATTAGAGGCAAACTTGCCAAAAATGTGCACAGACGGTAAATCAGCATAGAGAAATAACGGGCCTAATTCTTATTTCCTGATAGGAGAAACATCTATTGAAAAAACGGCTAACTTACTCCAAATACTTTTTACATTTTAAACTGTCAGAAACAGCTTCACAGCTTCTAGGGCACTTCAGCGTGAGAAGGTGAGATCGCCAGCAGAGAATGAGTGCACAAATTGAATGGTTTGAGGTAGTTCGAGATGAGTCAACCGCCCTGGACCAACAGCCACCTGCGGACGCTCCAGGGGAACATTCGACAACCCTCTGAATTACCGAGGCCCTAACGGCTGAGCAAACTTCACAACCGTAATAGCCAAGCGGCCACACAGACGACCGTAGCTGGCGCACGGGTGGCAGCATCTATGATGCTTGATGTGGTGCGCCCTGTCACGTGCTGGGTTGTACGGGCACACCGCAACCAGAGGACACAGCAAGCTGGGTGCGGATGGCGATGGCAACACTGTGCAGGTTCCGTCGGCAGCCATAAAAGCCTACACAGATGCGGGCGAGAGATGCATTGTGAGGATCAGCAACAGCCTACTGACCGCTGATGCTCGGCCGCGGACGCATCGATGAACATAGTCGAAATATGAGGCCAAGGCGAAGGGAACGGCAGCCACCCCGACTGGATGCATGAGCCTGGAGCGGACCCTCGATAAAACACACCAAGGCTGCAAACCCAAGAAAGACTACCTGCATGATAAGCGATGGCGGGGAATCACTTGTTCTCAAAAAGGACTCAAGAGCGTTTGTTTTTGATGAAAATCTGTTCATTCGAGCAGAAAATGGAAACTTTTAATTACTTGGTCGTGTCTCAGATGAACTCCCTGCATACTGACTATCATAGTTTCCAATCTTTAGAGCAAACGTGCTTGAAAGCACAAGAAATCGAAAGGTTACTTTAAGAGCATAGGCTGAAGTAAATTCCTAACGATAATTGAATTACAGATAAGGGAGACAACAGAAAATATGGGTAGATTAATACAGTCTGTTTCGGGCGTATTCTGTCTTCATTCAGCCAAACATAACCCGGACTACCAGCTGGGACTGGAAGCACGAGCATGCGCTCGAGTACGGCGCAGACAGTACGCACACTAGATTTATCAGATAGGTGTTTCCAGTACCAGCTGGTAGTCAGGGTTATGATTGGCTGAATGAAGGCAGAATAAACCCGAAACAGACTGTATCAATCTACGCACATTTTCTGCCGTCTCTCCTCTCTGCAATTATAACTTGGCCAACTTCGGCCTTTTAAACGGTTGCCTGTTCATGATGGTTGCCACTCATATGGAGTTTGTTTGTTTCGGGAATCCACTAGATCAGTGTTCGCCTATTCCTGTTTGAATAAATTAAATTATTTACTCTAATGCCGAAGTCTGAAAGGAATTCTAACCCTGAACTTTCGACCCAACTCTAACAGGGCAAATGTCTGGATAGGAACGATGACTACATACAGGTCTCACCTGAAGACCGATCATCGGAGTCTACTTAAGTCATCAGTGAAAGTTAACTAGACATAATAACGTCATTTGGTGTACGTTCAATAATGTATAGGCTTATCTCTTGTAAAGTTTACCTAAAGCCAACTGAAACAGCCGAAAAAGTCATATGTTTGACTCCGTTGGCAAGGATAGATTTTATCTAAGTAAACGAGAAACGCTCTGAGGATTCAATTAGGGGAAGTTGCTGTCGGCAGTCAGGTCGGATAAAATCAATTTAGTAATAACAGTGTGAGGAAAAGATTCATCCGTTGCAAAAGGTTTAAAATATTCAATTAGGGACTATGCTACCCAACGATCTGTCAAACAATGAAGACAAGGCGAAGGGAATTGAAAGTGGTTCTTTTTTCGCGGAATGAATTTGAACAAGGCAAGGTGGTGACACATGCAGAATTGAATTTAAGTGTCAGCAATTCGTTGAGCCGGCTGCTGGGGCGGCAAGTAAGAAACCAAGATGTAACAATGCGAAAAGCCGGTCGCATAGTGGGTCAAGAATTTGTGTCTGAGGGCGACGACTGGATGCTTTGTACGCTATTCAGAAGCCGCGGCAAAACTGAGGAGAAAAAACAAAATGATGTAAGCAGTTGGATGAAGTAATCCATTTAGCATTTTCTTGGGAAGTACCCTCGTTTTCTCTTCCAGGTCAACATGGCTGTATAGCCGCTATAAGGTTTGACAAGATTTCGTTGAAACCAAAACTTCTAATTTTCGAACGTATCCTGTGTGATCATCCAAAACCCTTTAATTGAACCGCTAATTGTATAACTATGTAAAGACCGTGAGCAGTTCAATAAGAGGTAAAGAAATTTTATGACGTCAATTGATTTTGGAGGTTTATCCAACGTTTTCTACGCCCAGCACCCGTCTCCAGTCTTCTTGACTTTGTCGGGGAACTGGACTCATGTGGGTGAGGTAGGAGAGGGTGCAGTTGAGGAAGCGTAAGCCTTCTATCACTATGAACTAATTCACGCACGCCAACGTCCCTGCAACCAGCACCCCGTGAGACACACGGTGGACATGGTCGAAATCAACGGTCAACATGTCCTGTGGAAGATGCGTTCGCCGAAGGTGCTGCCTGCCCGCTTAGTAAATCTCACAGACAGCTGTAAAGCGACAAACAATATTGAATAAACAATACCACCAACTCTCGACAGCTGCAAGAGAAGTGCCAGGAGACGCGGACTCACCTCTAAACTACCTTCGTGGATCTGGCGAAAGCCGTTGACACGGTGAATAGCGACGGGCCGTAGGAAATCATGCAAAAATTCGACTGTCCTGAACTTTTCACACATATGGTACGTCAGCTTCACGACGGGATGATGGCGCGCGTTACTGACAACGGGACAGTATCCGAAGCATTCGCAGGGACCAACGGAGTGAAGCAGGGCTGCGTCCTTGCACCTATCCTCTTTAGTCTGATGTTCTCTGCCATGCTAACGGACGCCTGCTGTGAAGAACGCCCCGGGATCCGCATCGCCTACCGGATGGATGGCCGACTCCTCAACCAAAGTCGGATGCACTTCCGTTCGCGTGTCTCCACAGCCACCATCCGCGAACTTATCTGCGCTAACGACTGTGCATTCAATGCAACGACAGTACAGGAAATGCAAAGGAACATGGACCTCTTCACTGCCGCCTGTGACAACTTCAGACTTCGCATCAACACTGAGAAAACGGTTGTGCTGCATCAGCCGCCACCCAATACCACCTACTCCGCAGCTCACATCAATGTCAATGGTGCCCAACTGAAATCTGTGGATACCTTCACGTACCTGGCAGCAATCTCCCCCCGCAGCACCAAAGTCGACGATGAGATCGCACATCAGATCGCCAAAGCCAGCCAAGCCTTTGGACGCATGCATAACGTGATCTGGAATCGATATGGTCTCCACCTCAGCATCAAACTCAAGATGTACAAAGCTGTCATATTGCCGACTTTGCTGTATGGAGCGGAAACGTGGACGATCTACCAAAAGCAGGCGCGGAAGCTCAACCACTTAAACCTCAGCTGCATTTACAGACTACTAACGCTGACATGGAGAGACAGGATACCGGACACGGAAGAGTTGGAACGAATAGGCTTTCTCAGCATTTATGCTCAGATGAAAACAACTGCAACTGCGATGGAGTGGCCACCTTCTGGGGGTAGACAACGAACGATTACCCAAACAACTCCTTTATGGAGATGTCGCCCTGAGTTCTCGTCGACAAGGGGGTCAAGTACGACGCTACAAGGACACTCTGAAGACTTCCCTGAAGCAAAGGCTAATCAATCCGGTGACCTGGGAGGACCTCGCCCGGTACCAACCTGCTTAGAGAAGGACAGTGAAGACAGGGGCAGCAAGCTACGAAGCCAAGAGGATAGCCGCCGCCAAGACCAAAACAGTGGCACGAAAGTCACCAGTGCCCCGGAACAACACCACCCATTACCAGGCCCTTTCAACATGCCCACTCTGTCAACGCATCTTCCGCGCGCGAATCGGCCTGGTTGGACATCTTTGGATGCAATGCACCAACAAGCCGATAATTCCAACTTCTAAAACAAATTCTGCCAACCCACCTTCAGACTCACCCACCCTCACTCGTGGCATCACTTCAATTACTCCCACCGTCATGGAGACCACATGCCAATAATCATCACATGTTACCCCACCACCGCAACCACCACCGCCTTCGCCTTCAAAACCAACACCACCATCTGCGACGGACACTCTCTCCTAAACTGTCCTCAATGTGACCACACATTCACCTCACGCATCGGTATGGTCGGTCACTTGCAATCCATCTTACAGAAACTGGTGAACCAGTGCGTGGAGCACCAAAATATAGCAGAGATTGTCGTCACCACTGCCCTCACTGTCCTCACGCATTCACTCCTTGTATGGGCCTATTCGGTCACATGTGCATCTATGAGAGCGGAATTTACTGCAATGCCGACAAAACCGATACATCATGCGCACCCTCCGCTCCTGCCGTTCTTACAAGCACTTCCACCCCCACTAACATGAATGACATCCCCCAGCCTCTACCAATTTCTCCTGCCCACATTGCGCCCGAAACTTCAACTCACGCATCAGCCTGGTCGGTCACATGCGTATCCATCGCCAGGAGGCTAGTGAACCAGTGCCTGGGTCTCCGACATACATTCAACGCGCCCGCCTCCACTGCTCTCACTGCTACCGCACATTTACACACCTCATGGGCCTATTAGGACACATGCACCTGCACAACAGACCTTCGGTAAACCACCAGAGGCTACGCCACATCAGCGCCCACTATCTACACTAATACGTAGGCAATACCCTCATTAACATCATAATGCACCTGATAAAATCACGTTTTCCTAGAAACCGTGGCTTGGAAGACTGCAACTCTGACGCTTACACTAGACCACGCCGTCAGCCCAGTGTCTGCACTGTGTGTGTCGAGTGGCTGACCAGTGGACTGGTAGTCAGACAGCGATGGCTCCTCCATATCCCATGAGTAAGAAAATCCTGTTGTGTGCGTTATGGGGGCCAGGTCGTGCTGTGGCGCGCGCAGACGGGTACGCCGACCCGTCAGCCAATGCGCCCACTCCCTCATGAGACAACTGCCCGGCTCGGATGGTGGTCTGATTGTGGGGGTTGGGGAGAGAGTGAGGTCAACAGCTCAGCGCATTTTCCTCACTATAAACAATCTGACGCGCTTGAAACTATCACGGTGCGCTAAAAGCCATGGCTTGGAAGGTTGCCAACTGGCGGGATAACTCGAACCGCGTGGCCAGCCCAATGTGTGTTTTGTGTGGAGTGGCTGACTGGCGGACTGAGAGTCAGGCTGCAATGGCTCCTTCTTAATGTCACCTTTATTGCACTTCCACTCTGAGGCATCCGAGCTAGGTATGGTGGTATACCCAAATTTACTTTGATCACGCTCCAAAACAATTTACCCTACGAGTCTAATTATAAAAGTATTATTTTCTTCTCTGCTGCTTACATGACCCATGGTATTTCAATCACCACTTTTCTCCAGCTTGCAGGGTTGGACCTGCTGGACACAGAAAACTGATAACTGCCAAATGACCTTGACGTATTTCGGAATTTAAAAATGTCTATGATTCAACTTACTGACAGCACAGATACCGGCTAAAAACCCAGCATGAGTTTAGCGGATTTTGTTCTGTTACGTGTCAAATCGATAAAAAATGTCTTTAGCTAGCACAGTATATTGTCTAACTTATTAAATGTGGAGATCGAAGTTTGAGGTAGTAGCTC
Organism: Schistocephalus solidus; assembly: GCA_017591395.1. Taxonomy (NCBI): domain Eukaryota; kingdom Metazoa; phylum Platyhelminthes; class Cestoda; order Diphyllobothriidea; family Diphyllobothriidae; genus Schistocephalus; species Schistocephalus solidus. The sequence continues at coordinate 58,919 of WEDG01002991.1, forward strand.
AGTTGGCTAGAGCGTTGGCTGTATTAAAGAATTCCCCTTGCTGGCGGGTTTCGAATCCCACCGATGCTGCCGAGTTTTTACAAGTGGGTCAAATGAAAATCAGTTTGCCTTGATTAAAGGCATCTAAAAATGTATAAACGAGAGAACCCCCACCAATTATGTAGAAACGTTGTTGGAATTTGATCTTTAGGCTTTTTGCTAACGGCCATACTTTACATGTCCCGTAATCTGGATGAATATGTATGCAAAAAACCCAGAAAAGGGCTATATTCGAACACAGTTCTACCTTTGCTACTTTACTATCTCATTTTTGTATGGACAGGCTTTTGTACATTTAAAAATTTATTTTATTTTATGACACCGATTTTTTTACGTTTACTGAACTCGTTTCCTACGGAAAGAAATGAGTATTTCTAAATCACAAAGTATTGAGTTGCAAGCCACAATACGCATTCTTCTTAAAGATTTCGCTTATTTACTGCCGTAACATACTGGGGATGCAGCGTGAGCTCATTTCTTGCGAAATCAATGAGATTTCGTGTGTTAGGACATCCACTTTACGCTTGCTGCAAGTGTGTGAAATTGTTCGATAGTTGTATACTAATGATTGCCTGTTGACAGTATACAAATAAATACGGTTATTCCACTGAAGCTTTCAAGGGTCTGCCCAAATACATTTATGAGCTTTCCTAATTTGTCTATAATGCTTCCTTCTAAAGGATCTGCTCCACGTTAGCGTCTTAATTTCCAAGAAGATAGAAAGGTGAATTTAAAAAACTGAAGTATTTATGAGAATGAGGCCGGCAAACGCCAATAGATCTTCCGATGAATGGAGTCCCACGCAATGACAGAAAATCGGTGAAGCATGTTTGGCCCTTAGATAATATCAGCTCTGTCAGTATGGTAATATCCGCCTTAAATATTGCGCAGTTATCCGGTTGGGGTTAATGAATCTTGGCTCAACTTCTTATAGCAAATTTAGGACAATGTTTGAAGGACTAGTTCTGAGGATTACTTTGGGCAAATGTTTAAACTCAGTGGACTCAGACAACCAAAAGGTTCTAACACGGAGATATGACTGAAATGTTTATCGCAAAATTTCTCTTCTCGTGCTTAGACTACTAAGTTACATTGTTAGGTTGTTCGGGTGATAGATTTAGCAAAAGTATTTATGAATGTGCGAGTTTCTTACTTTTCACGTCTTGTCGTTGGTAAACTGAGAGAGTATTTCAAAGATACATTACATTAATGCTTCTCCTTCAAACGAGTAATTAATCCAACCTTACCAACAGTAAATCAACCCAAACAGAAGAATTTGGAACTAATTCTGGGTGTATGTCTTCAAGTAGACAGTATTATGCCATTAAATTGCAACTGATGAACCACCATATGGAACTCTGAACAAGAGCATAAATACCAATCTTGATGCTGTTATATCTTCAAGTTAATAGTAGAATAACCCACAATTTCCACTGAAGCTCGAGTAAAGGCTGCAGATTGAGATTAAATATTATCTTTTTTTCTTTGCGCGGTGAGTATAAGTACATGCATGCCCAGTAATTGTGCTTTAGAAACAGGTCTGATGGGAACTGGCTTGGCCAAACATAGAGCAACCTTCAAGTAAGAATCGTTGGGCACTGGATAAAAATGCTACATGACTTTGATGTGCCCCTGTTGGAAGGGCAAAGCCGAGATATAGTACAAAAGCACTAGGTCGGCGTTCTTCTTTAGTCCTAGCCATCGGCACACCGCACAATCTCAGCAGCAACCAGCAGGAGAGGGCCTGCCGGTAGAAAAAATCAGAATCACATGCTCTCACTTGTAAGTGAATATTGAAAGGCAGGGGAAATTCGAAAAATATTTCTCTAGGTCAAGCAAATTTCGTAAGCAGCTGTTTAATATTTTTGTCTTCAGCTCCTACTACGCTGAAGTCAATTGGAATACTTTTAAGAATCTTCGATTACTATTTCAGGACACATTGTCTCGGAAAACAAGAAAAAGTGATCATATATTTCTGTTATGCTTAAGGTGGCTATGTTTCCAGTCAGCATGTACCACGCTAGTTTACGCTTCTTACCACTTGCGCCCTCATTCCGATGCAATACTAGTTTCAATAATTTAGCAATTTTATACAACACTGTTCATTCTAATCGTGTGCCTTAAGTTCAACAATATGCAAAAGTATATTGCGAAATATAACGGTCATCTTGTTTTCAGCCGAAGATTTCATAGAGGCCGGCGAAGGTTCGGAGAATAACCTGATTAATTTTACTGACAGGAATAAGTCAAATATCGCTCTCAATATTAATGGACACCATTTATCATGCAAAGGACCAATAAATTTTGTCGAATATAACTCGATAATTTATTTAGTTAATGTATTGAAGTGTTATGTTTTGGTTGGCCAATCAGAATTTTGGAAACAATATATGATTGTCAAATTTGAAGCGATCAGAATCTTATGTAACCCCCAGCATGACCACAAAATTTGCAATTTAATCTTTCTTTATGCCACTGAATTAAAAGAACAAACGCAGGAACTTTAAATATAATGGCCAAAGGTTTAAAAAATACCCATGTCTGCACATCACACAGCGGACAGAAAGCAGAAAAGGAGGTATGCATCAAGATGATGCAGTTTATATGCCATCCCAAGAAATTTTAAAAGAAATTCAGAAAACCTTTGTCGACTAGAATAGATTAATTAAGTAGTGCAGTAGTATAATAACCATGCAAATCAACCATCACATATTACGTCAAGATGCTGGATTTTTGAGCAAGTTTCTTGTCGGCCGCATGGAAAGATGACACTCCATAAAAAATAATTACCTACGTAGTATGAGTTGTTTCATCAATTTGAGATGCCCTTAAAAATTCTAATGCAATTAAAAATAGAAACACAAAGTAATTTTATTTTAATAGGGAGCCGACTCAAAAATATCCTTTATTTTACTAATCTGGTAGAAATGAATTTGTCTTTAAACTTGAAGGTAGCCCATCTGGTGATTAATGAAAACATTTCCTTAGCTTAGCTTTTAGGAGCATGAAATGTTTATTTACAAATTCTCGAATCTGTTCATCTGTTAATACAGCTCATAAGCTGTATAATGCCGTCCACATCTAATGTAAAATTTCACAAACTCTATACGATGTAGGTTTTTCCTTACGTGGAAAATATATATCTAGTATCCCAAAAACCCTGAACGCAAATGTCACTGCAGGCCATGTTCAAAAGTTTTGAGGAATTTAAAAGATTTTTAACCTGAGAGATCCATTTTCTTCCAGTATTAGACTTAAGAAGACGTAATTAGGTAACTGATGAATACAAGAAGGAAGCAGGCATGTGCGTTTTCTGTTAAGTATATTTGAATTTATAAGGGCATCGGAACTCGATGGGAAAAATTCCGTTTTACAGAGCACAATATTGACAGGTGGCCGGATAAACTCTTTTAAAATCCGGTATACTGAGATTAATGAAATAAACTGTGAGGTATTTAATATTAAAAACCTACTTAAGCAAATTTTTATAGTCGTAAATATATTTTTTTCGATTTCGGAAAACGTTTGAATGAAAAAGTAAACCTATGGTATATACATATGATAGTGTGCTTCACAGACTATTAGTTAAAAATATGAAAGGCGATTTCAGACACAATTACGTACCATGGGGATATTGCAATAGAGATTATCGTGCAGCATGATCACAATTTATACCATTCACGTCATGATACCTCCTTTATAATGCACTTCTTTCCGTCCGAACGAAGGCACACATAGTAAATAACATATATTTATCTAATGTTAATTCTACTATTTATTTTTTATAATAGTCGCATAAATAAACTTTTTTATTTCTTTGATAGTAGTATATTTATTTTGAAAATTTATATACAGAGAAATTGCATCTATTTGTTGCAAATATTTCACAAGTCCAGAATGATTATAAACCCGTTATCCTGATTTGCTGGCGTTTAGAATCCCCAAACGTATCTTAACTATAACCTTTTTGAAAATAGCAAGATGCCTTTTCTTAGAAATAGAATTGAACGCTATAATGAACTACCAAATGAATACCAGATGGAATAAACTTGTGCATGATTTCTCAAAAAAATATTTTGAATATACATAAAACTATTGAAAATAAATGTGCACTTTTAATTTTACTCAACTAATCATATTTAAACACAGATGCCACACTAAAATTGGCATATCGGTGTGAATGAGGTAGCCAAGGAGTAAGCTGCCAGATTATCAATATAACGGTAGCCCAAGTTATCCATTTAAATGGAAAAGACATTTCAGAATTTAGGTTATCATTTAATGTAATACACCATCTATAATGTTTATAACTCAATGCGCTGTTTGAGCCAGAATACTGAAAATTATGATAAAAAATAAATCAATATTAATATGAGTCTTATAAGACTAATTGTTATAAAATTAAAATATAAGTTTTGTATTTCTGAAAAAAACTTCCAGAGATAGTGATTTTAAGAATAAAGATTACAACAAGTACAGTTTATGCATTGCTGTTAGAAATATTGCTCCTATGTATAACAATTTTGAAGTTCAAAGAAAAAAATAAATATTATTTAAGTGGAAACCTTTCCGTAAAAGGTTAACATGTGAGTCGAAAAGGCGTATTGCAGCTCATGAGCTACCTTGGATCTGCAACCTTTGCGAATCCTTACTCTAACCTCAGCTAAATGACTCTTACATAATAGATTATTAACAGATTTACTTACATGTTACATGAATATCAATTAATATTGTGGGAGTATTTTCACCGTTGAATTTCATGCACCACTATATTCTTAACTCACATGTAGCCAATTTCTCCTCTTTTTATAATAGATTTAACCAACAGATCTCTGAATTGCAAAAATAACAATATTTCTGACAATCTTGACACAAGCCTTGATTGCAAACTGTATCCCTGAGGTATATTCGATGTCCAAAAGCTGTCCTAAGGCGCAGATATAATGGAATGTCTAAACAAATAACAGGAATTCATTTTTATGTGCAGAAGTAAATGGAAAACTTCGAGGTTGTCACGTCCACTGCTGTAAACACTGTCCAGCCCTGTTGAACATTACTCAGAGGATGCAAATTCATGTATTTCTTACACCAGCACCAGTAACGTTCACTTCTGATTGCCTTGAAATTCACCAGAGAACATTACGCTGCCTGGTCTTTAGCGCAGCATCAGAATAACCAACTGTCCATGTCCGATTGCAACCAATCATAATAATACATCAGACTGACTAGCATGAAATTTGTTCTATGCAATCAATCCGGAATTCGCCAAACGATTGAGAAGTAAGTTGAGTAAGCAGCATAGGTGAACAAATTAAATAAAATGCCATTCGTTTTAAACCATGGCTGCGTCGGTGGATGTATTGCTTTCACTGTAATGAGGCCTTTTATTCCGTGTGTTTGATTTCCCCATGGCCGTTGCATTTTTTACAAGGAGGTCAACTTGCAAGTTGTTCATCTTTGCCGAAACAACTATTTATCAAAGAAACGTTTATAAACTCATCAGTAAACGTCAGTTACTACGTTGTGCTGATAAACTAATTAAACCACATTATGGTTTGCCCCAAAACAGAGACGTGCTTCTGATTGGGCGGTTGGGCGTCGTATTTTTTTTTCATGAAGCATATGCCGATACAGCTGACCATGGCACCATCTGGATAACGTTTTTTTTTGGAAAATTGAACAACTTAACGAAAATTGACCAATAAGCTAATGAAGTTTTAATAGGGTCGTTCTTGCTTCAGTTGCCGCCCAGTTGCAATGCCAGTCCGAATGCTTTGAATGCAAAATATTTTAAAGAAAAAGGTTGACTTATGTCGCTAAAGATGGTAGATGTACCATCATTTTTTAACTTTTGTCAAATTCACACTAAATATCAGAATTCAATTGCTTTCTGAAAAACATTAACATGGTATGGAGTGGTTAGTTATTTAAGAATCCGATAAAATTAAGTCTACAATTGCCCATGAATGGACAACCCAAAAACTGAAGACACTAATTTAAAAAAATGTATATTTTCACACCAATCAAAGATCCACTACAAAAATAATAAGCTTAAACACTAACTTTGAAGTAGTTGATATATAGTTTACATGATTGCCAGTTGTCTTGAAATGAAGAAAGGCCACTAAATTAGAGTAAAATGAAGTTCATGCAATATCTTAAGTAAACCTTTATTTCCCCTCAGGTTTTTCTTTTGTATTTTCTACTGAAAATCGCAGTCAGATAAACTATATGAATTTCTTTCTAGCTATAGCCATCTAGTCAAGTGCAAAACCAACCCCAAAATGTTCACTTCTATGAAATGAATGTTACAGAGCAATGGAAATGGTGGCGTTTAGGTTAAAGTAGATTTCTTAAAAATGGCTTTCCTGAAGTTTTATGCAAAGCATTCTTTTTGGAAATCATTTCTATTACCGTGGAAATCGCACAAAATAAAGTCTTCATTCAAATACTTGAAGCTATCCTTTGTTTCCGTGTTTATTCGATAAGTAAAAACGCACGTAGCTCATTTATACGATTTTTTGTCACTATAAATCTATGAATAATCATTTCATTATCAATTTTAAATTAATATTCATGTTTTTTTACTTGTTCATATCAGAAAACTATAAAGTCATGCATCCAGTTAACGAAACCTCACGATCGAATAAACTTTCAATTTGCTGAAGTTAAGTGAGGGCCAGTACACTATATTAACTAACATTTCGAAGAACACAAGCACCTTTGACATGGATGTTTCGCCATGATTCCAACATTCTTGGATAAACTGCCACACAAGAAACTTCCATGCAAAGATTTAAATCCAAAATGTGCATGTAGTATATGAGCTTTGAATTTATGCTGACTACTCTGATATATTTTCTAAGTTAAGAATGCCATAACAGCTTCATTACGACATGGTGGATGAAAACGATTTCATTAAGCTTGTAGTTCAGAAAAAGTCGCTCAGTATTTTAGACCCTGGGGTAAAGCTAATCAAGCAATTGACAAAACCCAGGGCGTAAGACTATCCAGTAGCCTTTTAGTCTCGGGGTGCAGTGAATCAGACAGCAAGTTGGCGAAAAGTGAAAGAGAGCAATACTGTTCGGCGCACGCACGAATTTCATCTTGATGGTCTAGTCACCCACAAGACGATCAGTAGCGTCATTGGGAAATGGCGCACCATGAGTCAGCACCACACATAGAATAATATTCCCATGGTTACTTTTAGTCCCAGGCCCCGAAACAGGGAAAGCCAAAGTAAACATCCGAATTTGTAAAGCACCTTAAGTCTGGTTTGTGAGGCAGTGGGCCAGAGTAAACCATGAAATAAAAAGGTCATTTACGCCTTATGGTCAACAAATACAACCGTATTCAAATGCTTCTATATTGCATGCAGCTAAGAACCTTACCAGTGGCAGGACGGTTCAGCTGGATACCCTTTTTACTAGTAAAAATGCACAAAATATTGCAGAGGTAAATCACACAAACGCTTGATAGAAACCAACTTAATGACGAGGCTCATTTGAGACACTTCATTAGAAGATGCTATCGCTGAAACAAGAGGTTTATTGGCTTGACGTTTTGGATTATCACCGGAACACATTATTAAGGACAGCCGCAGATGAAGGCAGTAAGTCAGTGGAAGTGCACTATTTATTGTTTGTAGTTGCCATGGGGCCACCTGTGTACTGTAACCAACAGCTCGTAGATCCTCGCTGAAGGTCATAATTGATGTTAGGGTTACTCGTCAATCCGCGTATAAGCGGGTAATTGCCACAATTTAATTATCCACGTTGGGTGTTGGTGTGATTTTAACTTAACAATTTTTTCTTAATTTCACTGGAATCATTGGTAACCCATGCCCTCCTCTGCCCATGCAAGGTCTAAGCACAGAATGTGGGAGCAGCAGGCCATTGCGCTCGATGGCGGACTGCGGGTCTGAGAACAATAACTCAGACAGCCTGTGGCTCACACGGATGTCGACACCTGCCAGGATGTGAGCATCTTGAAGGTCAGGCGGGGTCCCGTTGTATGAGCTAGCATCATTCCACCCCATTGCTGCTGTATGCTCGGCCATATGCAACCAGAGTAAACCCCCAATTTCTCTGACCACTGACATGTCCCACACCTACTCCTAGACTGCTCCATCGAATGTGATCATTTTACGCAGACGTTAAATTTCAGATATCCCCGGAAGCTACAGGCGTGGTGTTGTGTTGCATACTAGCAAGGAACAGTATCAGTTAATGTACTTGCAAATTATATAAAACACATTGCATTGAATATGTCAACATTCACAAGAAGATGCCTTCCAAAACTATCATTATCAGAAAAAATTTAATAGTGACTAAGCGAGCTATATATTCCCAATAGCTGCTTTAATCCTCCTGTCGGCGCATTCTGTAAGAATACACAGTAGGGAAAATATCTGCGTTTCCTACGTTTTGTGATAGTACAACCAAGGCGTATCTTCGTCTACCTTATCTTCCAAAGAACGATAAAACTTTCGTTTATAAACGCTAACCGATCGCTAATGGAACAAACGCGTTCCGCTCTGCCTTGGGGCTCACTCTCGAGCCCCACTAGCAGCCGAACAGCGGCTAATGTCATAGGCAGAGGAACTTACCCGATAAAGACGAGAGAGTCCGGATTAGCCATCGTAGGCTCATTAGCCGTCATCAGCCGGCCATAAACAACCCCAGGCTGTGAAACCCCGAGGCTTAAACCCGCGACCTGCTGATCAGAAGTCTGACGCTCTAAACATTGAGCCAGGGGTATGACTGGCTGGTGACGGCTAATAAGCCAGAAATGGCCATTCCAGTTTCCCTTGCATCTGCTGAAAAAAATGTGTTCTACGGAGACGCTTGTGACCGTATTTACTTGTCGAAAAGCAATCCTAGCTTACAGTGTCTGTACGGCTCACCTCAGTCATAAGTACTCTGTAACCAAAATGTACGGACCAGTCATTTCAAATAAAGTTCATTATATTATCTCCACCTTTTTAAGAGAGACGATATCTCTAACGTAATCAAGCGTAGCATGAAATTCACTATTGGCAGGCCTCACAATGCAAGCATAGGCATATTAAGCAGTCCTATGAAGAGTTTTCCAGTTCAGAGTACAAAGAATGCATTGTCAGTCGGAATTCTGTTCATGAATTTAGTACAGAGGGCAAATGCATAGGCAAATAGCAGGCAGAGTAGTTGAAATCATGTCTTTTTATATTTTTTAAAGTCGGAAAAACAATCCGAATCAAAAACAATTGCGTAATAGTGGTCACACTGTTAACACCAAAACAACCTTCTCTTCAGCTATGAAAATACGCATTCATAGCGCTGTTGGGGAGCAGTTTATATGCGGCAGCAGAAACCAGACTTTTGAAGACAGCTAGATCTTGCCATCAACCGGAGCGTGGCCTATAATTAAAAGTCCCGTGGTTTGCACACTGGTTTAGACCTTAGCATAAAATTACCCTTTTTCTATAGTTTCTTAGTTATCCTTTTCTACCATTTTGACAGTGAGTACTGAAGAGTATGACTTTGTTATCCTGATATTGAATTTCTGAAAAAATTAAACTAACTGCAGTCGTCGTCTTTGCCATGCAGTGAAAAGTAGCAGCGGATAAGTTTCCAGAAAATCTACTGAATTCTGCTGTTTGCATCTCTTTTACATACATTCAAGGTTGATGAGGTAAGCACGTTAATGCACATCCTAGTCTAACAGAGTTACTATCGTGATCGACAGTGAGAAATGTCACCACAGCTGCTGAACGTTAGTTTCAGTTGGGCCGCATGCTTAAGCACGACGGGCGTACAAGTGGTCTGATTTTTGCGGGCATAGGCTCTGCAAGGATCGGCGCTGATTAACTTTTCGCCAGAACGAAAAAACACGCAGTAGATCTGTCAGCCAGAATCTTGGGTCGCAGTGTTGCAAACCTCCATTCCAATGGCAAAAATTTAGGACAGCCAAGCGAAGTGTTTACAAGAGCACAATCAAATTGAAAGTTAGAATTAAATGTCACAGGCAATTCAAATTACATATTTCATTTCTAAACAGATGTTGCATCAATGCATTGCATTGATTTAAAAAAAATTAAAAATATCAAAACGGACAATGTTAAGATTAAGAGCACGTATGCCAGACACAGACGATAAAAAATGCTGGAAAGGATGCATATGGGACCGCATGGAGTACCTTATGCATTTGCGCAGTTATGCACCCCCCACCTAAAAAGATGCTTCATAAGTTGGTTCACAGGTGAGTTGACTAAAGCGTATTGGATGATTGCCCACTTCCGAACTATTTTTCAACCGAATAGACGCGTGCACAAAGTATACCTTCAAGGAAAAACGTTCAAACCCCGATGCACGTGAGAGGATGTAACGCAGTCTCGCGTTACAAGTTGCATGTCGGCCGCCAAAATTGTATCCAGTAACAGGCTTGAATAGAAACTCATTGGGCAGTGAAAATAAAGGCAACAAAGCGTAAGCATATGACCAACACGTATCTCAAATAGTACTCTGGTGTCAATTTCCTTTTTCGTGCAGTCCATATTAAAACAATCTGATGATGATGATGATGATGATGATGATGATAATGGTGATAATGATGAAGATGATGTTGCTTTTGATGATGCTACTGATGATGCTGATGATGATGATGATGATAATGATGAGGATGATAATGTTTATGATGATGATAATGGTGATAATGATGAAGATGATGTTGCTTTTGATGATGATACTGATGACGATGATGATGATGATAATGTTTATGATGATGATAATGGTGATAATGATGAAGATGACGTTGCTTTTCATGATGATACTGATGATTATGATGATGATAATGTTTATGATGATGATGATAATGTTTATGATGATGATAATGGTGATAATGATGAAGATGATGTTGCTTTTGATGATGATACTGATGATGATGATAATGTTTATGATGATGATAATGATGAGGATGATAATGTTTATGATGATGATAATGGTGATAATGATGAAGATGATGTTGCTTTTGATGATGATACTGATGATGATGATGATGATGATGATGATGATAATGTTTATGATGATGATAATGGTGATAATGATGAAGATGATGTTGCTTTTGATGATGATACTGATGATGATGATGATGATGATGATAATGTTTATGATGATGATAATGGTGATAATGATGAAGATGATGTTGCTTTTGATGATGATACTGATGATGATGATGATGATGATGATAATGTTTATGATGATGATAATGGTGATAATGATGAAGATGATGTTGCTTTTGATGATGCTACTGATGATGCTGATGATGATGATGATGATAATGATGAGGATGATAATGTTTATGATGATGATAATGGTGATAATGATGAAGATGATGTTGCTTTTGATGATGATACTGATGATGATGATGATGATGATGATGATAATGTTTATGATGATGATAATGGTGATAATGATGAAGATGATGTTGCTTTTGATGATGATACTGATGATGATGATAATGTTTATGATGATGATAATGGTGATAATGATGAAGATGATGTTGCTTTTGATGATGATACTGATGATGATGATGATGATGATCATGATGATAATATTTATGATGATGATAATGGTGATAATGATGAAGATGATGTTGCTTTTGATGATGCTACTGATGATGATGATGATGATGATGATAATGATGATGATGATGATGATGAGAATAATGGTGATAATGATGAAGATGCTGTTGCTTTTGATGATGATACTGATGATGATGATGATGATGATGATGATAATGTTTATGATGATGATAATGGTGATAATGATGAAGATGATGTTGCTTTTGATGATGATACTGATGATGATGATGCTGATGATGATGATAATCATAAGTGCACTGTTAGAAAATTGCAGAGTCAGTGAGCACTTTGATTTCTCAATGGTTGCACGACTCAGTAGAGGCTGCTCTAATAGCTTTTAGCTTGGCTAATGTCTACCTTAGAACGGTTGGCTTGTTGGCCTTGGAAAAATCATAGGATGTTTCGTTTATTATAACAGCCTTCATGCGCTAATAATGCTACTTACTCGGTTGAATACTTCTGCAGAAGCGTGAGGACAATTTAAAAAGTAATGGCATACATAATATATTTTGAAAAACCACTTTTATCCACTTTTAACACCATGGGGACATACTGTATTGACAAGCTTTTCCTTCATAAAGCTGGTTGCAACTGGACTGCCAGATGTAAACTAAATGACAAACGCATTTTTTAAACTTCAGATAGCTGACGAAGACAATGCTATCTGATGTCAAGCTCATGAAAGGTCATTTAGACCAAGGACTCTTTTTCATACAATATTATATGAATCAATCGGCATGTGTACACAGTTGGTTGCTTGGATTGAACCGTCGAAGCTGCTGATGAAAATTTCAGTAAGCGCCATCAACACGTATTTTGGAGCAAGGATTTCCGTATTTGACATATGCTTGAAGACGTGAAACGGATTGCGAGAAATGTGGGCCTTTCTAAAATGCTCTGATTGTGTATTTTGCACGGATGTACTAAAAAGTGGCATTAATGACTGAAGGGCAACTCTATCTGACCAGGCTTATGTTCACTACTCCTTCATCCTTCATTTAGGTTTCGCACTTTCATGTATGAATCAGACTTCCTGTGGTTTTCAACGAGTCCACCTTTTTCAAGTAACATACTCTTCAGTAATTCTCTACAAGGACCAGAAACTGCTTCTATTAAGTTCCGCAAACCCAGTGTGCCTTAGAATCTATCCCATGGTCCACTTTTTAAGCATACTTGAATGGCCACTCTGCCTTTGAAATGGTAGCCTAAATGACAGTGCTTCATTTATAGATGCATTCAGGATGAATTTGTGAGCGGCAGTCTTCAATATACTCCCAATATTAGTCCACAGAGGACGAGTTCGGTAATGTGTGTTCATAGTGTGCTGAACGCAAGAGCTCAGTAGCCCACTGGATCAAAGATCAAAGCTCGCATAGGGCCGTTGAATAAACCTAGGATATCAGCGGAGAATGGTGTTTAATTAACAAAGATTAAAAATAAAAGTGTCCTCACACTTTTCGGCAACCCTTTAATGCATGATCGCTCATTACTACGCGACGGCTTTTATGTGCTTTTGAACTTTAGACTCGGATTGAGCAAAATCATCTATTTCTGTACCGCAATCAGAAAAGATAACGAAGTACATTCTTATGTAACAGAGTGTTCCCTTTTCTTATTAATACCCTGTCTGTTAGTGGGATTCATCGCGGTTCAGGAAATTCGATGGCTATTGAAACTTTAAGCCTGCTGTGTTGCACACAGTAAAATATTGATATTTAGGAGGACGTTAGTTACTAAGAGAGGAAAAGTGTGATTTTGAGTGCGCTTTCTATGCATGGATCGAAAATATGTAGAAACCGATACCAAATAAGAAGACATTTTAACGACTATTAATTTTGCAAAGGGTACAAAGGAGGAGGATTATGAATCCAGCATCCTGGCCTGTGCCGAATAATTTCAGATTATGCTATGCTGACCAATACTGCAAGCCCTCTTAAGCAATACTTTTTAACTTGAAACTTAGTCCATATTCATGACTTTGTTCTCCTGCTATGCAGATCAGTAAATGAATTTCATATCCGTGCTGATCTTGGACTGCACTCGAAGAGCGGTCGCAAAAAAAGGTTGCATATGAATCCTCTTACACGAGGGTATAGAAGCCTGACCCGAAATTGAGGCAGAGGATACAGTTATTCATGCAGGTCATGACATTCAAAGACCTGAATTGTGCTGAGCCATGTTAAGCTCCTTCAGCCGGCATGTGAAATTAAGCCAGCTCTCAAATCTGAAGTCGTCTTTAATACTCTTTGTCTTCTCCTTATATCTGTGGCACTTCCGAGTCAATCTGCAATTTATGTGAGGGGACTAAATGAGCTCAAAATCCTCCCCTATAGGCATGTATCACCTGTGGTGTTTCCTAAAAACACATGAACAAAACTTCATTTAGATAATACGAGATAGGGATGAGGTGCATTTATCATCCTTGGCCTGTTGACGCTAAGCTGACGAGGTGTGGTCAATTGCGCTAGCATCCCGCTACCTAATGTCTGTCGGACTCATGCATGGCACCACCAAGGTAGGCAAAGGTTCAGTAATATCGTGTTAGCTGACCATTTGGTTGCGTGAAGAAGCAGAGGACAGTTCAAGGACTCCTATGCGCAATTCTTGAAAATCATGAAGTCCGCATGACTAGTTGAGAATGAAGAGCTTTGATATTGTCACTTATTATATTAATGAAAGGGTTAAATGGTCCTTTTCGGCATGAGGATATAAGTCAAAGCAGGATATTTCTTAGATTAGTTTTAACTTTTTCCTTTTATACAGGTAATTCCCCATTTTTTATAATGACAGATCAGAGCCGCATATTTGTACGCGTTCCATTGCAAGAGGTCACTAATCATGGAGCATTTTGTGCTAAGGGCGCTTAGGAACTGAAAAATGTGATTTCACGTCAAAGAAAGTCAAATGACACCAGTCAAGAAACATTGCATTCCTTCAAAAAAATGGGTGATAAAGTAGTTTTCAAAGATTTTGATTTATAAATAGGTTGTATGTTTTGCTGCGAAGCGCACTAATACGGCTATCCAACAGCAGCTTGTGCTAAAGTACAGACGAACGACGAGAAGATTTTTGCCTGATGTTGACTTGAAAGAAGAGGGACTACCGCGTTAGTCATTAGCAAGAATCACAATATCCGTAGGCTGACTCTATAGAGAATTAGTAAAATTTACAATCACGCGTAAAGGGAAACAAGACGAAGAAAGACTGTTCGTGAAATGTACTATGAAGATTTCCTCTGTAAAAGGTTTTAAGGGCGTTCATCAATGTTCCTTCTAAGCATAGTTGTGAAAACTGCAAATCTTTTGATCGTTAGTTGCAAAGCACTACTCTAAGAATTTTTCTGTCCGTTTCAACGTGTCCTGATTACAGGCCCCGAGGAGATTTTATATATGCAATACCTTTTAATGCATTGACACTTAAGAAGATGACTTTAAAGCACTCATACGTTCAAGCCCATAAAAACACCCTATATCCATCATATTTTTCAGTAGCTGCAGATGCTAACTGATTTGAGCGGCCATCAAACTTGGTATGCACTCCCCTCTGCCAATAAACAAAGGTTTTTGCACTTCTGTCAAACACTATGCTTATAGGCAATGCAACTCTTATCAAAAGTACGCATTACATTAACGAACTTTATTTTTCTTATATATTGATACGAAAATCACGTGTATTTAAACACGGCCATGTTAGTAACGTATGATACGAAGGACTTGAGGTGAATTGCCACGTACAATAAATGTACCTTCGGAGCACAACCTCCCAAGGAATATAACTACTGATCATTTTTGCAGAGATTTCCTATGTTTGATTAATTGAGGTGAATAAAATTTGAGGAACATTTTGGTTTGTTAGAAATTTTTGTTTTTCGTACATTATCCAATGAATAAAAAAGGTGCTTTTATTTAATTGAACAAAAAAATGTTTGAAAATCAGCTTAAAAGAGATAAATTTTGAAGAGAGAATCGGAGGGATGGGATTATTAAGTATCCTACAGTTATGTTCTCAATTCAATCTATCATTCAGTAAACTAGGAAAACCAATAACGTTGTCCGTGTACACTTACGTTACATGGACTGCTATTTCCTAAGACAGAAAGCCACTTCTTTAAGTTAGCCTAATATTCTGGTCTGCACAATGACCTGTGAAAAAGACAGGGATATGTAACGAACCTTTCTTGAGAAATGACCGAAATTTCCAGGTATCGATTTGGTCAACCTTTGCGTCCTTATTTACAGAAGGTTTTCTGTGGTGTGTTATTGAGGAACCTAGAAGGATCTGAAACCATTTTAACAAGAACGAATAGATTACCAAACCGATTAAATTCACGAGGTTCGAAGGAGGAAATCGGGAAACAGGAAGGCACCTGCGGGATTTCTCAACCCCCTTCTACCATACACACTAACACGAACGACCAAACCTTGCATTCACCAATCCAATACGAAAGAAATTTTAAAATAATGTTATTTCACTAGTTTCTATAAATTATGCAGTTTTGTCACTTGCAGAGGCCTATGACTTATCTCGAATAAAAGCTGATTGTAGCTGCATAACTCGGAAGTGAAATTACCCTTTAATGATTATCTATATTTTAAACCACAATGTCTCTGCCGATCGACACTCCAAATAATAGTAGTAGTTCAGCTGCCTTATATTCAAATAATTTCAGTTCAAGACAACAAGAGAGCGCTGCTCATGCAGCCATTTTGCGAGGTGAAAAACGCTCTGTTCATAACGAGTAACTCACATTTAACTTCAAGTCAGCATTTCTAAACGATTTCAGTAAAGCACGTCAGTAATACTTATCCCCTCTCATGTAATTATGCATTTTTTGCATCATTCAACAGATATACCCCTACACTTTGTTTTTTTACCTAGAATTTTGAATATAAAGTACAAAATGCGCGGACTTTATTAAAAAATGTCCACAGACTCCACATTCACCTGACAATGGTATGCTCTTTTTGGTAAAATAGCATTGGTCACTAAATCCATGTCTGCTGTAGTGACAAAAAGTATCAAATAACACACGGCATTCGGTATGACACCAGAGAGGTCGCCTTAGGTACCCTAGAGCTCTCGCCGGAAGACAACAGAACGCCCTGCGGCAGGTGATTGGCTTCACATGATATCTGATTGAATGAAGAAAGCGGGTTTTAGTCAGCTTCGTGCTGACCTGAATGAGAGTCTAAAGCGAATAGGACGTTTAAAAACTGGGGTTTCCACGGAGGGTGGAGAAACGGGATTAAGCCATTTCTCCTCCAGGGCTGTGGACAGTGGCAGAGGTGAAGGGCTTGTGTCTCCCGAGGCGGATGAGCGGACTGTTCGATTGCGACCAGTCAGTGTGGACCAACGAAGTAGTCGACTCCTAAAATGGCGTTTTACAGTACTTGAGGTTGTGGGTTCTGCAACGCCGCAGGTACCGTCTGCTGAGCTTTGGCGCGTTTTCTGTTGCTCCTCGCTTGAGCCGAAATGCTAAGGAGAAAACATAGGACCATATAGCGCAGTACAATGAGGTTAAAACATGACGTCTACCGTAAGAAAGCAAGTGCCATCTTAAATTCAAACTCAAAATTATGCGAATTTCAAGATGTTTATTAATTTAAAGAATGTGGTCGCGAGGATACGTCACGTTTAATAGCAAAATGCAAAGCAATCTTTAGAGAATAAGAAAAGCTGCTCTTAAAAAGTTTACAAGCTTTCTTTACTTTATGCAGAAGTAACGTACTTTTGACGGTTTAAATAATTCAAATGAATGCTCATTTTGTAAAATATATGCAGACCCTGAACTGCAAGCCCCCACTGAGAGCTCAGAAATGCACACGGTTGGGCTAGGAACCTACTGCGACGTATGCAGTTCACCAAAGCCTGATACATTAAGTTGACTGCTCAAGACGGTTTTATTAATCAATCTAAGTATGTGGAAGTATCTAACATATCTATTTAAAAGGGTTGATTTGAGCTGTCTGGCGCTCAGTCAAGCAGTAATTCCTACAAAGACCGAGTATCTACCTGAAAGTTTATAGAGCGCAGAACTACGGGCAGACAATGGGATTAGTTTTAGAAAGTAGTCGAACTTTCCCAAAATTTTGAAATAATACTTGAACTAACCGTCAGAATGTGAAATAATTGTTGAAAATCAGTTTGTTTATACAAATTTCGGTGACCTCATTTTTGTCATGAAGTCTCTGCTCTTTTGCAGAAGGCTCCGTAAGTCTTGGGGTGAGATAGACATAAGAATTATTTTAGTTTCGATTACAATAACCGTTACCTCTTCACACCCCAAGTTTTTTTCTCAAGTTGGCGATGAGAGCTTACCAGGTGACAATTAACGTGTTTTATATAGCAACAGGCCACAATGCAGTTCATAGCACCTCTGTCTGTTCTGTCAACCTATAATCTGTCTGTGTCACATTTTTGTTTGTGCTTACTGACTGTTCGACTGGGTCTATTCGATCAGACTACAGACAATGACGTCAGATAGATGGATATCGAGCAATTCCGCTTAAACTAACGTGTTTCGCTACCCAAAAATTTTCAAATAGACTCAGGTGCACGTCGGAAATGTTGGAAACATAGTACCGTTTTCCCAGAACCCTGAAATTCTTCTTCTTATGCTAACTTAGTTCTTGTCACATGAAAACTCATGTCTGTTTTGGGCTTTTCTAGAAATGGAAGCAGAGTTTGCAGGTAAATACATAATGATGTATAATATTACTCGTTTGAAAACATTTTTTTTGAAATTTTAATTGTTTGCTAGCCAGCTGAATGAAAGTAGACTGCACATACGCATCAAAGTTATATCTGCCCTATCCATCCAACCAAACTCCTTCGAAATAAAATTGACTGCTTACAGTGTCCATTTATATATTAACCAAGCCATAAGATTCATACAGCGTAAAGTTGTTATTGCAAGTGATTATCCAGACTTTGGCCCACAGAATAACCGTTACGTAACTGAATAAGAAAACCCCCTTAATTACAAGTTATGACAATTTCGAAAAATATCGAATTCTTTTTTAAAATTAGTTTTAAAACTTAGCGATATATTTCTCAGAACACAGCATCAACATAACATTACACGTCAGGGAGTGTTTGAATTCTTTTCGATGCCAATAAGGTATGATCAAGAATTGGACGCAAATAGTCACCGGTTGTTAACGCCTGCGTCACTCGATGTGACATTAAACTGTAATTAAGTGGATGAGTCATTGGCTCTTCGATAAGGTTGGCTTTTGGATACTTTTGCTGCTGCGTTGTACAGTAACATTTCAGATCCTGAATGATAGTTTTCTGCCAGTTCAGAACTGTTAATATGTACTCAAATGGATCCCTGGATGTATCTAGCGAACTATCAGCAAGTAACCATTATTTAAGCTCAACCATAATCCAAAAAATGCTTGGAATAGCTTTTAAGCTGGGAAAAAATAATATAATTGGTCTTCGGAAATACTTTCATCAAAAATAGAGGGTTAACCCTCTATTTAGAAGACAGGGTTCTTTCATTCATATGTGCAGTCTCATGTCAATCAGAAGTACCTCAATATTTTAAGCTCCGTAAAAATAGAATTGATATAAGTGTTCAGTGGATAAGTCGTAAAAATGACGCTGCCAACTACGGACAGTTGTTAGAGCATCACAAAACAGGGGAAATCGACTGTTTTTATTCGAGGTTCATTTTGAAATATAGGATGCTGCCCCATATTTAAAGGAATTCTCAAGCTGCCTTGACACCACCAACAATAATACATAAGAAAAAGAGCGAAGTTGAAATTATTGGTTTCCAGCAAAAGAAACTCGACTCTGATGTTATGCACATGAAAGTTCAAGATGAAATATGGTGCCTCTTTCATTCATGCAGAGTCCATCGCTGTCAAACGAGATGAAACACCTTCTATTACCAATGGTGAACCAAAACCTTTTGATGGCTGCAAATACGTGAGAATGGTTGAATTTCATCAATTGTGACGATGCTTGAAGTTTTTACAGGTCGAAATTGTATGAACGAATGCGAGGCTTCGGCCTCGAGTTTTATTTGTAGTGACAGGGATCACATCGGTACTCTTAAGCAGTAATTTGAGGTGGCACTGAGGAACTGGAATGCAGCAGGTCACATTAGCTCTCTCTGGACGACCAGTGTGAAAGTGCAATACCACTGGTTTCATCGTATCCAACAGCGTGTGAAACATATTCGTGGCCCATGAATAACGCACGCATTCCACCGTAATCCGTAGAAGGCTTACTATGATAAACAGTCAAAATATATGTGCTTGACCACAAGGAGGGCAATCACTGCTTAAAAAAGTTATATAATTAACAGTTTATGGGAATATTTTAGAGGATGCTGTTGCTGGTTTACCCTTAAAGGAAGCTCTTAAACAGCTGCACTGGAGACGTTCAAAGAGGGATCAACTATTTAATAGTTACCATGCAGTAATTTCAGACGAACCAATTGAGCAAGCAAGAAAGTGTAAATTCGCGAGACCAAAGCCTCGATACGAATCAATATCAGTGTACAGTTTGCTTTTCGAGAAGGAGGCACGACCACTGGGACAAGAAACGCATTCGTCTGAAATGTCAGATTATCACTTGAAGCCGGCAGTAGCGTTCTGAGGGTAGAGGCGATTATGAAACAAAAAACGTCAGCCGAATAAGCTTTCTGCTTGAATGAACGCACCTCACTCTATCTCTTTCGCTCTCAGTTTTTTTATCTTTCTTGTCAGCTGTTTCATCGAATCGGCCTTTTCGTTTGATTCGACAGCCTGCTACTCATTGGTTAAAAAGGATAGAAATCGTCAGAAAACTGCAATATCTTGATAAAATGCCTTTGAAACAAAACGTTGACATTTTGGGCAGGCATTTCCAAGTTGCGCTTAAAATGTTTGCCCACAAAACGTGCATGAATGTAGTCCATTATCAAAACATGATTTCTTGTGAGAGTCGGCAAAGCAAGTAGAGAGAATTTCTCAGTGACAGACAGAAATTGTTTTTTTCATTGACTTAGAGTTCGGAATGCAGCATCCACTTACATTTTCCTGCAACAGTTACCGTGGGTGTAGACGAATTTTCCAATGGCAATGAATTAGGTAGCCAGCTATATCATCTGAAATTGCCTGTCACCTTTTTGTCAGCATCCAGCACTCAAGTAGAGCAGTGAGCTTTCTAACGCTCACAGATCACCATCTAGTGTGTCTCCTATAATTCTCTGAAAATAAAGTCTTAAATGAACTAAATGAATTATGCAGTCTGCAAAATTCGATGCTGTCTGCCAGAGGACAAGTATGATTTTGCAGGTGGGTCCATCAGCAGTTGCAAGAAACTTTCAATTTAAAAAGGAAAGTTGACTGTTTACAATGTGTATCTCTGAACGTCTGAAACTGACCATGACAGGTTTATTGAGTTATCACCCATATTTTTATAAATCGTTTCGTCAGTAGCAATTGTGGTGCGTTTTTAAACGAATTCAGCTGTTGTCCAGAAATATTTTCCGTTTTTTCCTTACACAAATCAAACACGAATCCTGATAGCAGTTTGGCATAATCTACAATTTTTGCGTTTAATTTGTGCGCTTTTCGTATACGCCGCCAAGTAAACGTTTTGTTGCAAATTTTGCTTACCACGAAAGAGAAGCATTATATTTCTGAACATTCATTTCAGATCAAATAGAATGTATTCAGGGAGTTTTATATCCCGCTGGGCTGTTGACGTGATGTTTTGATGATTGCTAAAAATGTCCATAAAACTTCATTTCCCAAGAGGATGGAGCTCATTACAGAGCGCATTAAGAGGCCCTAGATAGGCCGAAGTGTTAACAGTATTAATCCTAATTTGCATAACTGTCATGCTAAGAAGGCGCAATTGTTATTACTAGTTCACATAAAAGGAAAGATGTGGAGAAACAGATGATGCGAGTTCAGCCGCCTATTCTGTTTTGGCGTAAGTAGTCTCGAGTACATACATTCTTGACCTGCGCCTTATGAACATCGGCCTTCTCAGAGAGAAATTTGCATGTGAGGTGAAGGTAATATGAAAATTAATTTACAACCTACCTTATTCTCAGAGGTAATGTTACCTACCCAACTATTACTTAGAATCAGATAATAACATATCCTGGAGGCATAGGATGCTACGGTCATGTATTGAAGCATCTGAACGTCACATTATCCCAAGCAGAATGCCCCACTTTTCTGATCATATGGCTTGTCAATATACGGGGTTAAAGTAGGAGTGATCTCAAGGGTCCAAACAAGAAGCAAGATAAATTAATCTGATCTGATAGTGGACATAAAAAAACAAAATTTAATTTGAGATATTGTCGAGAAATTTAATTTCAAATGTTGGAAATATCTATAAACAATTTGCTTGTAGGAATGCTTACTGCTTTCTGGATCCCCTGCCAAATTTTCAAAGCCCCCTTGTTCACTAGCAGAATTATCGTCCAAATATTATGACCCAGGAAATATAGGTATTTTATTAATCTAGTATTTATATCTTCTGGCGTCAAGACTTTCATAAGTAGTGTTTTAGGGAACATAAGAAATGTCGGGTGAGGTGAACCAGCACATAAAAGTTTGAAATATCTTTCCTCAGCTTTGAGCGTAAACTTTTCTTAAATTAATAAAAGTGATATATTAAGTCTTATTTTTGATAAACGAAGCTGTTAATTAAAAGTGGGATTTAATTTAACAAGTGCCGAACAAACAAATTGATCCGGCTGAAGTGGATTTAGCTATATCAGAAAACGTATTGAGGTATTTTCGGCAAACAACCTGAAAAAAAACTTAAACCACACTGAGCTTGCTTTACCTACATTGGTGCAATAAGAATATGAAACATGTGTTTGCAAAGATAAATCACAGATAACCCAATTTGGCTTTGCTCTTTGATGTAATGAATAAAATCTCCGACACATGCGATGGCCAGTATGCGCTACGTGAACACGCATTTTGTTGACGTAATAGTTTCAAGAGATTGTTTGCTCCAAGTAGAATCGTTTTTCAAATATAAATCTGAGACTACTAGATAGATAAATAGTTAAAACCAAGGCGTGCATAATGCATGAGAAAATTATTTTTGTTAGGAGTCAGGATTGAACAATTTTTTGCGAAATTGGCTTTCGCAGGTAATCTGATAAATATAGAAAGCTGTGAATGTGGATGTTTGAGTCACCATAAGTGTCGCATCTGTTTTGCCACCACCATCTCTGACGATAAACCCCTGCATGATTTCGACAGCTCAGAAAACTAAACGTATTGTTGAGGTGCTCAACAGGACTGCTCCTAGTAAGTAATCCTTGATCACTGTCTTTTTTCAGTCAATATAATTTTATTATAATGGGAAAAAAAATCAACTTTAGTCAATTAACTAAGCGACGGAATAATTTTGAGTTGGAATAGATGCAAATGGAACAAATATGTTAGCATGGATTGCTTTGAAAACACAAGTCTCCTAGAAGTGTGGATAAACTTTGCTTATTAAAAAAATGCTGACGTATAAAAACCTTCAAAGTTAGGCAGTTCATCCTGTGGATAGGTGATTAACAGAGGGTTCCTAAGGCCTAACCTATCCAGCAGTACATGTTCAAAGACTTTGGCGAACGCTGCTGTTGCTCTATGATCACAACAGCTGTGGCATTGTACAGTTATCATTATGCATAGAAGGAAGTCAATGAGGAGTTTAATGATTCGGAACCAGAAACATTTTCCAATTTTGTAAAGCAATTTATTGGAAGCAAAATATGCGATCAGTTTTCGTCAGATGAGTACTGATATTGCAAAACTTTCAGCTTGGAATAGTAAAGTAAGGAAGATGCATTTCTATATTTAGTCGATTGATCAAAAATCCAGACATATACTTTCCTCTGGCAACTTTTTAATTTGTGGCAGAAATTAGTTTGTCTTGACGGACCAATGCCTTTCTTTTAAGTTAATAATAAACGAGCTTTTAAACAGCCTGCAGAGCAAACCGAACTGATTGCGGAAAACTGGGATTTTCCAACGTTAGGCTGTCTCATCCATGGTACCTAAAGACCGGAAATTTACAGCGTGTTAAAATCACCGACCGTTTGTTTTCTTTAATCAGCGAGCATTTACTTATTCGCTGAAAGTTATGCATGTGCACTGCACCTGTGATAGCTGTACGTTTTGTAAATTTTTCGGTTACTATGACTTTCGGGGCGAAAAGATGTGAGCTACGATGAAAATAGTCTCCACTCTTTAATCTTAGATAACTTTATTAATTTAATATAACTCGATCCGCGACTCAGATATACTTATGCGAGTAAAGTACGTTTTTTTCGCATGTTGCATTTGGCCACTACAGGCACTGCCGATTTGCTTTAGTGTTTTAGCGTGACTCTCTGGTAGGAAAGCATCGGTATAAACTACTCCAGAATATGACTTGTCACTTTTCCATAGAGTTAATTTCACAAATGTCGTCTTAAACTGCCTAGATTATTTGACAGAGTCTCTTATGTAGAAGGGTTAGCACATAGTAATCCCTATGCCAGATGACAAAGCACATACATTTTCTTACTTTTTATGTATCAGTAAAACATGGACGTTTGCAAAGGATGTTGCGAAAGATACCATGTCATTTTCGAGTATAGAAATAACTTCGAACTCAGGAATGTTTTTGCGTTAAGTTAAAGGCAGTGCAGAGACTGGTTCCATACAATTAGTTATTTTAAGACTGCAGACAAATACCCACCCATGGTGGACTAGGAATTATTGGGAAAGAGATGCGAGTTAAGCACCAGAAACCTTTATATTTTAAGCAAAAAGTCAATTTTATCTATAAAGGGTGCGTAAGATTTGTGGATATATCATTAAAGGGTAACCGGTGGGTTAAACGAGTGATAAAAATATGATGGATTGTACCTCATTAAGACTAGAGATTTCTAAAACAAGATTCTCTTCACTAACAGCCTTTTAGATGAAGGCAATGCAAATCATTAATTAGCAATATAGGTTATAGGTTTGTTAAGGTTTCTAACTGTAAAGGTGAAATGGCATGTTGAAACAGATGCAAAATGCTTCTTCTTACACAAAACCATAGTTTAAGTTTCTCATTTATTCATATCATCAGTGATATAAGACAACCACACTGCTTCCTAATAAACTAACAGACCAATTTTTTAGTGAATTACTTACGTTAGTTTCGACCAGGTGCACTGAATGGACGCAAGAGTGCCAGCATAGTTATTGGACACTCAAAAATGTCTGCACAAATCAATATTGCGCTGCGCATGAAAAAGCGAACATATATTATTTTGGTTTATTTTTGTAAACTAAGAAGAAGGTTGGCCAATGCACACTCCGTAAAAGCAAACTTCTTGCTATAAATCAAAACTCGGGTAGCCACGGTTACTTCGGATATTTTGACACCAATGCTTCCATTGTACTGCAAAAAATGTTGGCAAAATAACTGCATGCAATGTCAGGACAGCAATTTAGAACATTAAGGGTGCATTCAGTGCCTGGTTCTATGAGGTTGCGGTTACGGAATTTTGCTTGATGAAAGTGACCAAAAACATGTCTTTAAAGACCATGCGCTTGCTGAGAATTTCGTTTTGAGAAGGCATGATATATTTCAAACAATCAAATTCAATTTCTCTCTTGTTTACTACCTAAGGATGCTGCCAGATTTTTAAATGTTCATGCTCCAGAAACTGTTAAAGCATTGAACTTCTCTGGACAAATGGTTTTTTGAATCAATAAAGGAAAACATTTAACTTAAAACTTTATCTGTCGAAATTGGTTTCTATTAGCTGCGCGCATATCGGTCACACTCATACTTTTGATTGTGCAAGCAGTAATAGCATCGAATGTTTGTTTAAGTCCGTTTCCTAGCGGAGCAATGTCAGCTGGGTTTATATTTTTCGTTAAGTATTTGACCAGTTGTTCCGAGACATAAGTGGTTAAATATTTGCGTAACAATCTAGACGACGTTAGTAGACTAGAACTTAAGGCGGCTTAAAAATTTTTTTTCTGAGGCCTACGTTCGGAATTCTTGAAAAGTGCCTTTGACATAAAAGGAAGGCGCATCAAAAAATATTTTGAAAAATATGATTAACAAAAACATTTGACACATGAACAACATAACTTTCTCCAAATTACCACCATCCGCTGGAACCTAATGTTCATATATTTCAGCCTGCGAAAAGGATAAAAATGTTCTCAAAGTTTAGTCCAAATTGGAAGCTATGTTACAATTAGAATGCTTATATAAGTTAAGTATACAGTGCGGGAAATGCATACTTAACAAATTTTCAGTAAAGTGTACAATATATGATAAATGCTTTTGCTTGAAGTACTTCTTTTTCGTACAGGAGCCCACAATTAATTTTACCAAGTTCGTTACTCTCACAATAGGTTATATTTTAGCTCCAGCTTAAATAAATGTATCAGGATCCCAAAACGTTATTCGTAATCTTTAATAAAATCATGAAACTGTTTTGGTCAACCTTTGAATGTACCTTATTTAAGCTAAAACAAACGATTCAAATGTTTCTCCATGTAACTTTAAAGGGAATAAGCGAAAGGATGTAAAGAAAAATGAAAACAGGTTTACCCTGACGAAAGTCACGTTTTTGTTTTTCCTTGTGCCTTCCTGCACTTAAGCGAAAAAAGTTGCGAAAACTAAAACCAGCCGTAATCGGGGTCGGCAGGGAATTCTTCTGGAGAGCGTTTAACCACTCTGGCCTTGGAACGCCATCACAAGCGACAAGACAACTTTGCCAACTGGCGGTTATGGGATTGTGGAGATGTGCACCTGTCAACGCCTATTCGTCTACCCAGCGTGCATGGAAGCGTACGCTTAATCGATCTCTGCCTTTAAGCAGTAAACCAAATACCGATTAGGAGCCTCGTTCTGTAAATCTGGATATAACCTTGGCCGCACAGCCTGACATGAGCCAGCACTTAGATTTTTGAGCTGCTTAGTCGTCCTACAGGATTAAAATTCCTAAAATTAAAACCGCAATTTTGGGAGACTGTGAGAAAATCCGGTAGCAATTAGAAGAGGGCATCATTTTGAGGGAGACGACTCAATTTCTTGCTATAAATGGGATAAACTCACTGGAACACAAAGGTTCATTTTTAAAAATTCAGTCAAATAATATCAAGGAATCAATTAATTTAGAAGGTTTGTGGATAAGGTGCAACTGGATTAAAACGCCTTTGCAGAATAGTTATGTTTTTTGAACTTAATGTACTTAAGACGTAAATATTTAATCAAAGTTTGCTATAATTACTCTTTGAGAATTGTCATTAGAATAGCTCCATGCAATCCGATAAAATATTTTTTCGAAAGGGCTAAAAATAGGATGCGTCCCGAAACAACTGTTAGTCAAAATAATGGGTAACTATTCTGCAATTAATTAGCTAGTTACCGGATGACCTTGCTGCATGACGTAACATTGTTACAGGCAATGTCCTGGCAAAAATCACGCCGTTTAATAAATCATATCATAAACTGACGTATTTAACAAAATTTTTCTCCAACAAGAACAGTGAGCGCGCATATTTTTTATAAGTTTGAACATTAGTTCTTAGTAGGCTGCGCATTATCTGGTCAAATACTAGAGAAGAAACTGGAGCAAACTTAAGTATTTCAAGTTCTTAGACATTTTCTTTTCGTGAGTAGGTCTGCTTTTTCATTGACTTTGCACGTTTGTGGACAAAACGGTTGATTGATAAAGCCGGGATCCTGATTAACCTACTTGAATACATTGACTTTTGAGGAAAAACGGAAAGCCGCCAATTGCGCACTTACAATCCATTTGCGCAAAAATAATTTAGTTCTAAGGAATGTGATTAGGCCTTTCAAGAAAGATATATCACCAGATTACAGGGCGTTTGTGCGTGTGTGTAGCCTAAAGATGGCTTTTCAAATGTATAGGACAAAGGGCAGAAACAGCATTTTGCAAAGGAATGTAAAGTGGAATTCAGTTTATTAGAAGCAAGCGTTCAGGATTCTTTTGACCAATTAATGAGCAAAAAATACGAGCAGGCCTTCGATCTATCCGCAAGTGGACTTTATTTTGAAGGGAGTGAAAAGATGCACCTGATGACCTACGTAGCAAGTTGGATAATGGTGATCTGGCATAAATGCTAGGCTGGTAACGTTTTCTAGAATTCACTTACTCTTCAGTATCACAGGCATCTTCTGCGCAAACTAAATAGATGATAATCATTGTCATATCGTACGGGCATTGTAGTCTTATCATTGCTTTACATGACAGCTTAGTTAAGTAAAGAACCTTTTATTCAAGATGAAAAAGGAAATAAAGAGGAAAATTAACACGCAAAAGTAAATATCCGGCATTGTCATAAATGGTTGTTGTTTTTAATGTTGAATATGCAACGTGAAATTGGGATATCTAGAGATACGAAAAGTTTTTTATTTTTTAATGAGCTGCGCTAATGCTCTTAAACATGGTCATTGAAAATTTGATCGTTACACACGACAACAAATACCATGTGCCTGACATGCTCAAGTCATAAGGGAAGCCAAAAAGGTTTGTGGGAAGACCGCAACATATGTGCACACTGGGATGTTTATTCTTCTGGAAGATACTGGCAGCAATTTAGTATTAAAATACGGTAGTTACCATGAATACCGTAAACATTCCAACTGATAGTTAAGAAATACAATCGCCTAAATCCTACGCGTACCGGGAGACAAAATACAAAATACGTACGATTTAAAGTTCCACTTCAAAATCAAAAGATTTCCTTTTATTATCACAATTAGGTTAACTTAGAAGCCATCTTTTGCTTTACCCTGTTGTCACTTCTCATGTCATTTGTTCTTTGAAAAAAGGGAACTTTTAAAAAAACATTAGTTTAGGACTGTCTATGGCTTGAGTCAGCCTTTAAAAATCAAGTTTAATTGAGATGTGGATCCTGAAAAAAGTATTATTTGGAATTCCCTTATTTAAATTATGTACATTCTTGCGCGTGTAATGATAAACCTACATGAACAGATATTTAGCAAGCTAAGTACAGTAAGTTCAAAGAATTGATTTCTTGAAACCGCCCTTTTTCTCTCATTGTTTATTAAAACATGTATGTATTTTCTAGCAGTGATTTTCACCTGTGATAAATACTTATATCGCACATGGTAGAGACAAAATGGTCAAAATAAAATTGTGCAGCGGTACGCACTATTTGAGGCCTACTACATTTGTACCTATCATGTGTCCTTTCATGTTATGAGATTGACGAGTGTTTTCAATGATGCGATTTTTTCTCATAGTTTATTTCCTTTTTGGGTAGCCTATAAAAGAAATATTTTATACGACCAATTTGCACGACTAAGACGCTCAAGTTGTAGTAATAACCACAGCCTTACTCAGCATTGACTAATGAAAACACTGCTTTTCAAAGTTTGCTAGTCGAAAATGGCATTTTCTCCGTGGTTCTAAAGCGTATATTTTTAAAAATAACCCGGAAGACTCCCTTGTGTAAGTAAGGTGCATTTTTAATGGGGTTACTTTAACAAGAACGGCTAGAATGTGTGTAAAATGAGCAACAGTAAAAAATCCCAAATTGCATGCAGCAAATTTCAAGTAGTAATTAACAAGGATCTATACACAGTCCAACAGAAACCTCGTAATTGCCAGGGAACATTCAGAGAAGGGAAATGGAAAATGTTCCTTGAGCAAGCGCTAATAGGATTTTGTACCAGAAAAACATTAGATGCGTCTCGTAAAATTTAAGTGTGTACAGAAATTCACATGAGACCCATAAGTTTGGCCTATTCTTTCGAAGAATATGCGTCTCAGCGCAAATTACTTTGGCAAAATATATTGTATCTTCACTTTGCTATGAACCCAAACCCACCTCTTCCTGTCCGGTTGGCAAATGTTTGGGTATTTTGATGGTGCGCATAATTGCCTCTACAATATCGTAGCATGGATAGTGTATACTGCGTAAGCTTGCGTGTAATAAGGCGAAACAAATCACATCTGTTGGTTGAAAACGTAAACGTCGCATTTTCAGGAATGGGTGCAGGAGGTGAGGAATGCATGCGACTTACGCAGCGCAGTTCTTTCGACCGGTTAGTACACTCATTGATACGAGTCTACAATTGAAGACAGGTGAAAGGTACACTTTTAGTAAAAAAGAAATATAAGCCACAGAAAACTTTACATTTCATAAAAAAGTTGTAATTCAATAAATACCTTAACATTTATACCATCAAATCAACTGAAGTATGTTTCAAGTGCAATGTAAATGTAAAATATTTGATGCCTATGTTTGTGCCAAGCAGTTCTTTTCTTGCCAGGTTTCGTTCTCTCTACCCCAGCATGTGCATATCACATACCACCAAAAAATATATAATCCTATTTTGACGAAGTCCACCGTATACTCCACAAAACTGTGGTGCAGAAATTGTGACTTGCGCTGGATTAAGGCGAAAGTAGACTAGCACCGCATCTACCTCACCCTCTGTTCCACTCCCCATCTGGGCCTGGTGTAAAAACAGAGTCAAGAAGCCTGGAGGCGTTAGAGGGCACAGGACCACGCACTGTCGTCTATCACAAACAAGAACACAACAACAACAAAAGGGAGGAGTGGGACGGATTTCAGCTAAATGGAGTGTCAAAACGGTCCCATTAAGAAGTAGCAATTACAGCCTGTCTCTCAGTCCACCAGTCAACCACTCCACACAAAAACAAACTTTGGGCTCACCACGTGGTCCGAGTTATCCCGTCAGTTGGCAACCTTCGAAGCCATGGCTTTTAGCGCACCGTGATTGTTTCAAGCACGCCAGAATATTTATAGTGAGGAAAATGCCCTGAGCCGTCGACCACACTTTCTCCTTACCCCCAAATTTGGGCTACCGACCAAGTCAGTTGGTTGTCTGATGTGGCAGTGGGTGCATTTTCTGATGGTCTGGCGCACTCGTCTTCTCGTGCCACATCGCAATCTGTCCCCCTTACAACACACACTAGGATTTCAAAAAAACTAAAGTGTAAGATGCATCTATCGCCGTCTCACTCACAGTCCACTTGTCAACCACTAAACCCACAACAAAAGCTGGGCCGCTGCGTTATCTGGTGTAAGGTTTAGATTGGCATCCTTCCAGGCCACGGTTTCTAGGACACCGTGATACGCTCAGGTAAATGATGATGGTGAGTATGTTGTGTATGTATTGATGACGATATTGCGTG
This sequence comes from Schistocephalus solidus, assembly GCA_017591395.1. Taxonomy (NCBI): domain Eukaryota; kingdom Metazoa; phylum Platyhelminthes; class Cestoda; order Diphyllobothriidea; family Diphyllobothriidae; genus Schistocephalus; species Schistocephalus solidus. Next base: position 89,758 of record WEDG01002991.1, read on the forward strand.
CTTATGTGTTTTAGGTTACGATGATTTACCGCAAGTTATCTTGTAGCCGCATATGTGTGAATGTGCGGGAGCAGTGAGGGCAGTGGAGGCAGGCATGGCGACTGTATGTCGGAGCACCAGGCACTGGTTCCCCAGCCTCCGTGCGGTGAATTCGCAGGTGACCGACCAGGCCAATGCATGATTTGATGTTACGGGTGCAGTGTGGGCAGGAGAAATCGGTGGAGGCTGGGGGAATGTCATTCGTGGTAGTGGGGGTGGCAGTGGCAGGAGCCGAGGGTATGCATGGGGTATCGGTGTTGTCGGCATTGCGGTGAATTCCGCTGCCATGGATGCGCATGTGACCGGATAGGCGCATGTGGAGAGTAAATGCGCGAGGACAGTAAGGGTGCTGGTTGCGGCAATCTCGGCTGTGTGTTGGTGCTCCAGGTACTGGTTCACCAGTCTCTGTGCGATGAATTCGCAATTGACCGACCAGATTGATGCGTGAGGTAAATGTGCGGTCGCAATGAGGAAATGTGGAACCGAGTTCAGATCGATTTAGTGGTGGTTGATGTGGTGGTGGAGGTAAAAAGTGAAGAGCATAGCGATGTGGTCCGCAAAATGGTGGAAGCGGGGGAATTGGCACCCGAGGTGACCGTTTGGGCATTAAGGGAGAGTTGGCCGAAGTTGACGCAGAAGTTGAAGTTGTCTGATTGTTGTGGCATTGCGTCCGAAGGTGTCCGACCAGGCAGATTCGCGCGCTGAAGGTAAGTTAACAGTGTGGACATTTTTGGAGGGTTTGGGCATTTATGGTAGTGGTCTGGGGCACTGCTGACTTGCATGCTGCGCTTTTGGCCTTGGCGGTGGAGATCCCGTTGGCTTCATAGATTGCTGCTCCTGTCTTCACTGTCCTCCTCCAGGCCGATCGGTACTAGGCAAGATTGATCTGCAATTGCTTCAGGGAGGACTTCAGAATGTCTTTGAAGCGTCGCACTTGACCCCCTTGTCGACGAGAACCCATGGCGATATCTCCATAGAAGAGTCGTTTGGGTAGTCACTCGTCAGCTATCCTCATGAGATGGCCACTCCAGAGCAGTTGCAGATGTTTCAGCTGAGCGTAGATGCTGAGAAGGCCTGTTAATTCCAGCACCTCTGTGCCCGGGATCATGTATTGTCATCTTAGCTAAAGTATTCTGCGAAGGCAGCTGAGGTGGTAGTGGTTGAGCCTCTGTGCCTTCATTTGATACATCATCCAGGTCTCCGCTCCATACAGCAGCGTCAGCAAGATAACAGCTTTGTATATCTTGAGTTGGGTGTTCAGTTGAAGAACGTGTCGATTCGAGATGATGTTCTACATGAGTCACTAGACTAGGCTGGCTTTGGCGATCCGTTGTGTGACTTCATTATCGATTTTTTTTGATTTGGGAGAGGTTGCTACCCATAAACTGGAGATGTCCGTGGCTTTCTGTTGAGCAACGGAATACAGAGTAGCATTACCAACAAAGGCAAGGGAGACTTAAATGACCATTCCAGACTCATTAGCCATCATCAGCCAGTGAAACTAAGCCTCAGGTGATGCATCATCCGAGGCTCGAACCCACGAGATGTTGATCATAAGTCCAAAGACCTAACTCAGTACTCCACGGGTTCCTTGTCTTGCTAACTTAGATAGGGATGGCTGACATGGGTTGCTGAACGCTCACCGATGCATTATGCAACTCACTCGTTGCGCGGGTAAAGGCGTTGGATTTCTAATCAACAGGTCGTGGGTTCAACCCTCAGGTGGTGCACCGTCTGAGGTTGGTTATGCCTAGCTGATGATAGCTAATGAACCAGAAATGGCCATTCCAGTCTCCCTCGTCTTTGTTGGCAATGTTCCTCTGCCTATAATACTACCCGCTGTGCGGGACTCGAGAGTGAGCCGCAGGGCAGCACGGGAGGAGTGAGTCCCCTAACGGCTCATCAAGGGATTGTTTTGACTGCAAGGGCCAGGATAACGTGTATTTATGGTTATTTTTGGGCCTACAATCAAGAAACTTAGCTTTTGGAATAACCAGTTTGCAAGTCGGTATACGGACGCGTCCTGTAGTGAAAAGATTAGTCGGAGGGAACGTTTGGCATGTGCATTTAAACGATGGAGTGCATTTGGGTCTCTTAATGCAGCATTGAAGCTGAGCAGTGTACCTTAGGCAGGATGATCAATAATCAATGATCAATCGATGTTTTTTAATAGAACACAAATGAAGATCCAGGGACTTTTGTCCAAAATTTAAAAATTATATTTTGATCTTTTCTAAAGGATGGTTTAAAATTAAGTTTTCTAGATTTTGCTTCAAAAGCTGCTGGAGCGGTTTGACCGGTTGTCTACATTAGACGTTGATGGATCTTTGTGGTTTTGCTGATTTTCCGCCAATGCGGCTGCTGGTGAGGCACGAGAGTGCGCCTCCAGTCAGAACGGGATGAGTATATTCCCTTATGGATCGGTGAGCGTTCGTCAACAAATCTTACCACACCTAACAAAGCAATTAACATGTGATTAACTGTGTGCAAATTTTCTCCGCTGAATGACTAATGCTGGGTAAGAGAACATCCAAGATAAAAACTTTTTCCCAGAAGGGACACTGAAGTTTCAATTTATATATCATTCCGCAATTCGGTAGTCACGCAAAAGGTTATTTTTCCCTTAATAATCCTAAACAGTCTTGAAAAACCACTTGTTATCTGTAAGTTTTAACTTGAACCGAAATCCGACGGTGACCTCGAGGGTTAATGGAAGATTAACCTATGTTCAGTTCAGCAAATGCGCTGCACATGGAGATAGGATTTCATCAATCCGTTTTGCCCTGACAGTGTCCTAGGGTTTAGCGCATTGAGATTTATGGTAACAAACTGCCTTATGGAAAAGGAGGAATCAATTTCAGTACAATTCTACCAGGGAATTCTAAAACGCCACAAAGCGCGCACCTATCATTAGAGCGTCAATTGCTTTCGAATTGCAATAAACCATCATGTATAAATGTAACATTGTGCGCAGTGGAGCAAAAAACATCTCGCGATGCACCTAGAACAGCATGAAAGCTTGCTGTCGATAAGCTTTACGGTGATTTGTGGGGAGTGTGGCAAAAGACTAACATAAATAATGCGCATTGTTGCAGTGCCTCTCATCAAGTGTTTTTCCTTCAATTGTACACCTCACCAAGGATAAAACAGTACTTGTCTTTTATACACATGGTAAGTATTTAAGAATAGATAGTAAGCCAATCACCTTGGAATTCTTCCATTTGCTCATAAAACGGATCACAAAGGAAGGTTTTAAGTAAACGCTAGTATTCATCTTCGCAAAGTGTAGCAGACTATCTAATCAGAAATTTGTGGTCAAACGTGAGTGAATTTTGTCCTAATGACAGAGATGCTGGATTTGTGGGCTCAAAGTCAGGATATGTTCGGAATGTGCGTCTGTAGCATAGCTGGGTAATGATAGCCCGAAGTGTTATAGGGCATAATTTGGAAGGCTACCAGCCGTCGTAATCCTTCAGTCCTCTCAAGACGGAGAATCAGACTGCACTGGTTTCTCCACAGCCTGGTTTCTCCACAGTATGGTTTCAATGGCCCTCTCAATTACGTGAGATCCAAATCCCTCTCCTTTTTCTGAAACCACAATGTATTCTGTGTGTCGAAGCTAGATAGAGAGTGAAGTGCGTGGACCGGAAATCGAGCTCTGTCCGCCATTGGGTTCAATACCACCTACGGTCATCCTGACTCAGTCTTACTATTGAGTCCAGAAGGAAGAATGTAGGAAAGCGTGTGGGAAATGTTGCATTAGGGTTTTCAATCCCTACAAATTAATTGACTTGCATGTCGAAGGGCACACAAGGAAAAAAATTGTTTTCAATGGCTCAGCTCACAGGGATTGACGGCATGTGAGCCTAGAAAATACACTTTGATGTGCCGCCTATCTCTCAGTAATTATTCAATAGAATCCTTTGCAAAGTTTTCTTTAAGATCTGCTAGAGATTTATTGAAAATATTGTTGACTAGGAGATTGATATGCCACGTAGGTTTATCTTTATTTTCCGGACGTATGGCAGGATTTTATTCAGATAACTATGCACCCGGAATGCAAATTCTGACTTCATCCAGTAGCTCTGCGTCTACATATTAGATCATGCAGTACGAACTTTGTTGAAAAAACAAAGTTTTTCAGTGCTAATCACTACAACGAATATGTTTATTAATCAAAGTATGCACGCGTTTCAGTGGTAGATTATACACTCCATTAGTGAAAAGCCTGCTAATAGACCGTCAGTCAAATCTTGGAAGGCCTGGATTACAGCAGTTACAGAATTAAACCATTATCCTATTATAAGGGAATACAAATTACGGAGGACGTTATATTCAGCAGAGCCAAGATCTGTGGGGTATTTTCGACGATGAAAATCTTCGAACTTCAAATCCTGTGGGTTCGTCACTGTTGTATGTGCGGTGGTAGTTTATCGTTGTCAGGCAATAGAATCAGAGTCAAGCAGTTACCCATTCTGGGTTGTTTTTCTACAATTTTCGGATAATTTTGTCCAGCTGGTTGTAGTATATGGATGATCCAGGTTTTATGAGATCACACTGAATCAGAACGGCGCCAGTCCTTCAAACATTTACCATCAGCTTAGTTTTATGAATACTGCCCTCTGGACTGGGTTTTTTGGCTTTGTCTTATGCAACTGCTGTATGGTTATCGTATTTGTTCCAGTTCTCATCCCACATTACAATTGGATTCAAGTATGAATAATGTTTATGATGAGCGTCAGGCAAGCCTCCAAAAACGGTTGTGTCTGGAACCCACATATCCCGTTGTTTCACTTTATCAACTTCAGCTAGGTGATTTAGTAATGCTTGCTTGCCAACGCAAGCCATCACCAATAACTCATGTTCCGTTTGAAATGCATTTGGTTTGACGGTGAATTTAATTTAGTCCCTTTCCATTCTTGATTCTTGCTGACTGCGTGACGCATTTGTGAGATTAAAGTTACCATAACGAAATTCTGCAAACTTGTTAGAAACTGCTTGCTGTGTAGTAATATTGCAGCAAAAGATACCGTTAATATTTCGAGATGTCTGTGATGCAGTATTTCCACGTTAGAACTGGTACTTCATAATTGTACACACTTTCGATTTTTTAATCTGTAGACGGAAGTAAAACCGACGAATGTAATATTTTCAAGACGCCATATTTATTAGTTAAATGGGATGTGGTGTGCCTTTCTAAAAAACAAAAGAATAGTGAAATAACATTAAATGAGAAGCTATCATATTTGACTATATGCCCGACTACAAATTGCATATTGGACGAGCAAATATCAAATTATTTAACTGTTAAAATGTCGGAAAGTTTCTGAACAAACGTTAAGATTATGGTTATAAAAGTGGCTGAAGTTAGTGAAGGAGCCTTTCGGAATACCGGCAGCGTGCTTTATTTATCGAGAAATAGGTCACCTTTCGGCGGGAAATCCACCAATTGCAAATAAACAAACGATTAAAGGTCACATAAATGATAAATGCTTAGTCTCTTACGACAAAGATACGAGTGGAAAGATCTTTATAGGCTCAAAAGAAACTTTATGACATTAAATGAAGTAGGAAAAAAACAAAGCACATCTAAACCCACGCAGATTACTAGACATAAACAACGTTTGTTTAGACTTCATTTTTATCTCCCCGGAATGCAGAGGATTGCTAAAGTTAGCAACAGAATTTAAAGGTAAAGAAAAGCCCCTTAAATGAACGCATTGCGATTGCTAGTTTAATTTGGTAGAAACATGCGACCAATTGGGCTAAGCCCATAAGATATTAGATTCATATACTCGATGTTTATATTTTTTCCACTCCAGGTGAGACCTCTGCAAACTAATTTGCATATATAATAGAAAGCTTACAATATCTAGCAGTAATTCTACTTTTCTTCACTCAATACCATAAAGAGTGCAATATGGTTATCGAAAATATTCAGTAACACTTTGCAGAAGAACAAACCTCTTCCTTCCAGTCTTTTGTTGAATCAGTCTTCTTCTAGATTACGTTAATAAATTTCTTCATGCTCATAGAGAATGATATTGTGCCCAAAATACATAACGTTAGACTTGCCTCTCCGGAGGCAACTACTGTACGCAGGGTCACAAAGACTATGTTCTTTAAAATGCACGACATGTCTTATAAAGGTGACGAATAATGAGCTACTTTGCGTATCAAATGTTTGAGACGGTGAACTAACCAATCTCCCTAAATCGTTACTACGGTAATAAATATTTTCCGCCTTATCAACGATTTAAACTTCCTCAAGAAAGCTTCAGTTTGTGCTTAAAATATTTCCTTTCGAAGGGCTGGGCATTGACACGTGCAGTCCAGGAAATTGGAAAAGTATATAATGATTTCTGTGAAAGGTTATTTCAGTGTGAATGTACATAGGCACAATGCATTTTACAAGTTCAGTGATCTGTAGAATTTTTGGAATTAATTGGAGATATGACCTCTGCAATGCCCTCGTATCCTAATATATGAATGGGTTTCTGGTAACACTCAGCTCCTGTGAGCCTTTTCACGCTCAACAGTGGCTATCTTATATGCTAGGTTGAGATATGCTGGTTGAGATATCATTTTTAAAATGGGGCCTCTGGAAATTCGTCCTGCTGCGTGGTCCAAATATTGGTTAAACAACTCCACGCCACTAAATGTGTGCCCAACTTGAATTCTTTCCAAACTTGGATTGCTTTGTCATCACTTTCTCTTATCGATGTTTGATTCCACGGTAAATTCCCTATCTCACTAAACATCAGCCAAACTTCGGATATTTTTTTTCAATTCCCACAAACTACCTAAGTAAGGTTGTAGTATTTATTGTTTTGTAGCCTTATCACAAGATATTTAGTCAGTTTTTGAAATAGCATCCTCCTGACCGACTGCAAACGGCATAATCCCTAAAAATTATCCACTTAATTAATATGTAATTGTCTCACTGATTTTCAATACTCTTAGACATTAAAGTAGAGTTTACGGAAAAATGTAAAAAATTAATATTTATTGTACTTATTTGATAAAAACTTACGCTGTATTCTGTCGGTAGCTGATAACCAACAGATTCCCCTATTAGCAAGCAAAATGATAGGTCAATTACCTTAATTGGCAGTTCAGGCTTGTACGCGTGAATTATTTCTAGTGGCTACATAACACTATTGGAGTCGCCCAACTGCATTCTATGTGAGGGTACCTTGCATTGAAATGAGTGACATCATAAGCTTTTAATTTCTTTATAATGCCATGTTTAAATTTCTAGTAGGGATAACCCTTTTTAATTCCCTAATATATACACTGTAGATGTATTAACGGTGATAGGATTTTGTCGTTTGCCGGGCAAAAGAACTGAGAGAAAAGAATTCTACCTATCAACAGTTTGTTTTAACAAAATGTATAGAGCTCAGACCTCTTATTGTTGAACGAGTTTGGTTGGCAATAACTTCCATTGGGAAGACCCTCAGCTTGTTTATATCATCAAAGATGAAGCGGACTGAAACGCTTCAGACAGGAGCTTTTGAGTGAAATGCTGCATAAAAATGTGACAGGCGGCCATCTTTCTCTCTGTGTGCCGCTGATAATAAGCCTCAGAGTGGCGTTATAGAGGATTTTTGATATATTCTCCAAACATCCTTCAAAGAAAAAAGATTTTCTGACCACCAGATGTCCCATTTTTAAAAATATATTTTAGCCAACATGAAAGGTGCCACCAACTCCTGCCTATGTGTCCGAGAATGCACGTTTATCAAAAATACTGTGCTGGCACAAGACAGTGTAGACGGTGAAACGAAATTGCCTGCACAAGCGCATGCAGGTGACCGTTACTTCTCCCTTTTAATAAACTTTAAGAAGAAGGGTTGAACTGTTTAGCCAGCGGATTATGGGATGAAATCCAGGTTTTACTAAGTTAATAATTTAAAAATCTTGATAAATAGAAACTTTTTGCCTAAATTCCCTTTTAATTATATTGTGGTGTTGGATACAAGCAAACGTTAGGCCTTCAATTTGGATACTAAAGGATTGTAAGACAGTTCTACCTCTGCATACTTTTTGAAAACTATAGATTCTTCTGAACGCAGGATAAACAAAATTAAAACACTTTCAGTGACAACTCAGTGGCATTCTGCTGTTGAGGAAAACAACGAAATAACTAAAGAAAAAGCATAAAAATCCATTCAGATGACTGATAGGAACCTCAGTCAGGTAGTTATTTCGTGCCCTGTTTAATAAGAAATTTCACGCATAAGTCGGAAATATAACAAAAAATACGGAACCCAACGAGCTTACAAAACACATCATTCAGCGGAAACCACCGACCTCACCCACCATGCATCCGGTTCCGAATTTTTTCATATTTAAAATTCGGAATTTCTTTTGTGACTGTGAATTTTGTATAAACGGCTCTATCTGACGATTCCATCAAAACAATTTCCTTAATGCGTTCAACTTGTCGTTGAAAATCTGTGAAATTTGGCCCAAAGCCGCCTTTATCCCAGATGCATTAATAAAAGTGCTATGCTGAGCCAAATTCACCCATGAAACAGAACATTTTGTACTTCATTTCTTAACTCCTCAAGAAATGAGTGAATTAGATGTTTCATTGCAAAGTGCTCTGGTCAAAGAAGGGAACGATTAAATACGTTTCTTGGACATTCTTACCGGAACGCATGCACCGTCCTGGATGTCTTCAAATTCCTTAGTCGGAGCTGCTGGTTGGGACGTTTCACTGGACCGCATAGACACTGAAATTTCGATATTTTTTGAGAACTGCGTCGAAAGCACCTGCCCTTGGTACCTACTTTCCTCTGAAATAATTTTTGAAGTGGAGGTATCCGCAGAGGGTAGTCGCCTGCGACCATAAGGGATGAACGAGTACGAGGTTTTAGGGGACTCCGGCCCACTTTGTGGAAGAAAAACATCATCATTCTGTACGTCGCTATTCTGGGAGGGCAGCGTTCCGGGAGTGGAGCATCCCACTGAAAGATCCTCCGAGAGCATGGTTTTCCTCTGCCGTTTGAAAATACATGTCAAACCTTAAACTCGCAAACCGATCGGGATGCAAAATTGGTTTATTTCAGACATTCTTAATTATACAAGTGAATTACCATGAAAATTTATGGCGCTCCTTCATATTATATGGTGAATATCAAGAAGACGGTTTAATCATAGACAAAAGGCTTTACGACCTATCTGAAAAGCATGATTATATCCCGGTGTAAATATAATAAAAAGAATATGGTTTGCAATCCTGCAGTCCTGCGGTTAATGAATTATACCTACAGATATTAAAATGAAAAAAACTGAACTAAGTTCTTTCCGGAGAAAAAGAGAAGTCTTTAAAAGAAAATGTTTGCAGTTGCGTTTGCAAATATATGATAACGCTGTTTAAAACGATTTTCGAAAATTAATCGTGTAAGAAAATATGTAAAAACATAAATTAGCCAAAAGACTTTATTATATTGCATTTTTATGTCATATCAGCTCGTGTTTTTGGGTTCTTTTACCGAAATACTGTACTAATAAATTCTTTATCATGCTGCGTTTGTAGAGACCCAATTATCCTCTTAGTAGTGTTAATTTATGTGCAAGGATGTGTACCAACATGATTAAGTGTGTCTTACGTAAAGTCTAAGTGTGCGGAAATTTTCATCCTTTTCGGTAATTTATGGGGAAATAGCTATAAGGGTAAGGTTTCTCAAGCCGATCCTTGTTTGCATGCATGTGATTTGTTAATATGTGCATATAAGATGAGAGTTAAACATGAATACGAACAAAAGATTTGCGTAAACTAAGTAATCACACAATTTATTATAAAATATTTGTGCGTACGCGGTTGTGTTAAAATGTTGGACAAATTAATTATCTTGACAACGAGGTTGGATGCATAGCCTCATAATTAATGAAACCGTTTTGATAGGCATATTGAGTACAGTATAGTACAGTGCGTCTTAGGTTACGCCATCGGGACAGTTGGGTAATTATTAGCTTTGGAAGGTCTTGATAAGTTTGCCTAAAACGCTTGTTACACTCTTACTTCTATTCTTTATTCGTGTGTCTTATTAGTTATTAATGTGACACAAGGGGAATGTTAGTTCAAGAAATATTATCTCCGAGGGAAATCCTCGAAGTATAATGGAAGCTTCTCTTTTTGCTGCGATATCACGACCGCGTCTTGAAACCTACGGCTGAATCGATAGTCTTTGCCTCCTAACAAAATATAGAAAAAAAACAGTTATTTAAGGTTAACTAGCCTGTAGGGCAGTTGTAAGAATTTATAAATGGTTATAATCATTAATCATGCTTTTCTCAACTTGAAATAGTTTACTAGAATGTTTAAAAAACACCTTAAATGTGCTTACATTATATTTCTTTATAAGTATAACTGATTTTATAACAGTAAGGAAAGTTCACTTTGCACAAACGAAAACCACGTCGGTCCATTTATAACGCTTCTGCATGAACACAGCACAGTATTCCAGTCAATAAGAAAATCTATTTACTTGATTAAAATCAGGTAAGTATTTTTACATGCTACCGTTTGAAGACGGCAAATGTTTTATAGCAGAGGCGAAGTTTTGAATAAAAGCAGAGGCAACTGATTCTTTTTTGACGAAAAATACGTCTGCTTACAAGGTTGCAGAGGTAGAATGTCGTCGAATCACTTATTTGTTAATCGTAGAAGTTGTGTAGAAAAGCGGCAGCCTTTAGTGGACACTATTCGACAAGCAAATTAAATCACGAGAAAAATGACATTCTAGAAAGCCGCTTTGAGAGTAATTCTCTAAGCGAACAAACATACTACATGTATTTTGAAAAAAATGCTTAATCATGCAGCTGATAGCATATACATCTTTGCAAGCCATGAAAAAACAGAAAGCTCTGTTGGTTTGCCATCTTTTTCTCACAAAAATATCTACAACCTCGTTTGCAATGGATGTTAATTATTATTTTTAGCTGAGTTCCATACATCCACAGACGAAACCTTATTAAAGGGATAGACTAAACTAGCGAAGTAGTGCAAAAGTAGAACAATTCTACTAAAATATCTGAATTTCACTTAGCATCACTTAAAGAAATCTGCACCTTCTGTTGCTTAATTTATCTACATGAAGAATCTGCCTGCAGATTCTGATATAATCATTTATATGTTATATGCTAGTGGCATTTATCTAAACCTCCGTGATATTTCTTTGACAGTCAATACAGTAGAAAGTGTTTAAATAGACACATACTTAGAGATTTGTAATTTTATCCTTGCTTTATTAAGAAAACGCGTTTTGTCACTATAGCTTCAATGCCCGTCATTCATATAACAGTGCTCTTTACCCTTACATAGACTACTAGTTTAGCATAATGCCTTAAAATTTCCTCATTTTTACTGTACTTTCCTCCCTGTTTAAGCGTTGCTGCTGCCTTTCCCAAATGCTTAATATCAATAATCTTATTATTTTTTTAAATGGTTAAGTAAATGAAATAGTTTGAAAGTAGCCGATTGCTTTAATATGGACATCATCATGTTGTTTTCTTTAGTCCGGCAATCGTGAGCATGCTATAAATTGGCTTCTAATTAAGGCAGTGTCTGGAAAATTAAATAGTCCAATTGCAAGATTTCTTTCAAAAAGTCTTCCTTCTAAATTAAAGTAATGCATACTCGGTAGACAGCACTATTTTGGGCTTCAGCTTAACAGCCTTATCTTAAGTGGGATTCTCTCGGTAAGGAACAGAAATATTATTCAGCAAATTTGCTTGTTGGCTTCTCCAATTGGGTTTATATTAAGATAGTTCCTGCAAACACGTGTACCCAGTACCTCCATAAAGTGTTGAAACTGGAAAACGATTTCAGTATTGCTACATTTTGCAAGCTGCATTCCCTTTGTTCAATCTTTTTCAGTGTAGATCTTGTGAGTGCTATAATGAACCCTTTTTATGGGTGCATAAACCTGGATGCTGTTATTATTAATTGGCTATGCACCGACCACTCCATTACACTACAGTAATTCACCACGTTTGGCTAAAGGTTAAGTTCAGTCATTGTCTTTGGTGAAACAGTCAATGAGAGAGATAAGAGAAAATACCAAATTATTTTTCCAAGTTACTTCAAACCATCGCAAGTAAAAAGTTGGTTCCTCTTCTTAACCTGAGGGATAACTAGAGTTATCTTGCCAGTCAAAATTGTATTGAAACGTTCTTATACTTTGACTGTGTGACCTGCGTAGAGCTAACTAAGGACCTGCAAGTATATAAGTATTTTTTGAGGTAGACGTTTTTGGTTTTCAAAAATTCCGCCAGTATTCTATTAGTAATAAAGTGGGTAATTTTTGTTTGTTTAAAGTTTCATCGATTCTACAATGAGTTACTGAAAACACGTGTTCGCCGACTTAACATTTAAAATCATAAAATTGTCAAATACATAAGGATCGTGGGCACAGATAAAGGTTTGGTGCATTATGCAATAATGTAACAACGTAGTTTTGCGGAGTTTGAAACATTTACTTCCTATCATCAAGGGAAAAGTGCTGAGACTCTAAAAGAGCCGAAATTTCAAGGTCCATGGAAACTAACCTGCTGCGCAGTAAATAATCGTGATAATGTGCGAACAGTACAGAACCAGAAAATTTACTGCTTGCCACGCATGGCCCCTTCAATTGCTTAAAGCGGACCTTTCGCACCCAATATAGAAGCCTGTTCCAGCAGCACCAATATTTTAATTTGTTAACCTAATCGTAAATCATCTTTCTAGTTTTAAAGCCCCTCGTAGAGTACTCCTAGGATGGTTAATGAAAAAAACACTAGAATCTGGAAGATATTTGGCAGTCAAATGAACAGCATAACAGCGTTTTTATGAATACAAGCAAAATAACTTGGCATAAGGTTGATTTCTGAAGGTAATTTGCTGACCATGGGGTAGCTGAAGTTTTATCCGGAATAAATTCCTGAGCCTGATTTGAAAATTCACCACTCAGAAAACGATGAAAAAGCAATTTTTGTTGCCACTATCCTTCTTAAAATAATCATAGTAAATTTGCTCGCACATTATCATGTGCGCAACGAAATGGCTTCAAAAGTTTCGCATAATGTAATAAATATGAAAAGATACGAAACAGTACAAATAATTGAGGAAAAAGGGAAATTTTACTTTCGATGAACTATGTTTTAATAATAATGCATAACAAATAAGTGCTATTCAAAAGGAAATTTGCAGTCAAACTTTTCGTAATTATTTGTTTCGATGCAATTTTAATTTATAAGCTAGCTACGAGACGTTAAAATGCTGACAAAGACTGGAATTGCCACTTCTGCCTCACTTCAGCCATCCATATCCAACTCCAGGTGGTAAACAACCCGAAGTTCGATCCCGGGACCTGCATATTAAATTTCCAACGCTCTATCCCACTAGGCCATTCCTGTTTTCCTTTTATTTGGCGTCAATCTTTATGTGCCTATGATACTAACCATTGTGTGGTTGCTGGCGGTGTTCAAGAGTAAGCCACAAGGCAGAACGGGGTAAGTGAGTCCCATACCCATCGGTGAGTTCTCAGTAATTTATAAGGGTCAGCAGCTAATGTCGATATCTGTGGAAATAATAAATTTTGGGCAAAGAAAGCTGTGAAGAGGAAAATTTAATTAGCTGAACGAAATTATCATTTTAAGCTCCAATATGCAAAAGGGTTCTATATAACCACAAAACATGTGAGGCCATATAAAAGACAAGATTATAGGGCAGTTCTGTCATGCCGAACAGCAGGTAAATACTTTCTACAAAATAGAACACATTACTATCATGGTGTTAAATGTATTCACAAGTACTGATGAGTTTATTTCTGTCTTCTAAAGGATCAGTTAATATGTGGTGGGCGTTTACAAAATGTTCATTAATAAGGCCCGAAAAGGTAAACTATCTCATATTCGGTCTCTCTATGGACTGAAAACATTTGGTAAGCAAAGGATCTCCTAATTTTGTTCAATTTGTTAATCTTTGGTTGGCTAACAGTCTTCCATTTTTGAATTATTAAAAGCGCATGGAAATATCATCACGTGTCAGTCAAAAATGTAGCTATCAGATCTTCTGATAATAAAAATAATTCAACAGGCGTTACGTTACGCTGAACAGTAAGTCACAATTAATATTCTTCCATGAAACGACAATAAGGGTCCTATCACATATATACGATGTTCGTTGTTAAATTTAAATACGCTGTACTTACCGGAGTTGTAAAATTAATGGCTTGTATTTCACTATTTCCTCCAAACTATCCTCCTTTTTAATTGTCATTGTCGGTGCAGAAACGCCCCGCACATGCAGTGGTTTTGGGTCTGCAAGCAAAAAATATCAAATTTGTAGTGTATAATATATTATTTCGTGGAGTAGGGTAAGCTTATAAAATCTTTCAAGTGATACATCGTTCTCTCGGAGCAGGTCGGGCATGTTTCACATCGTACGACCAACCAAAATAAGCATTAACTATATTCTCAAAAGAAAATTTATAATTTAATACATCGCACATATTTTTAAAGCAAATAAAGCCTGCTTTGACGTTTTGGCAAGCTCGTCCGATGTGCCTATTTCCATAAGATATTGGTAGAAATAGTTTTTGCCCTCCGCCTGACAGAATAAGAATGCATAATGGCTCTGCATTACAATTCAGGGGCCGTTTGGCTTACAGTTAACGTTAAAATTACGGTTTGTTTGAGGGTCAGAATAGTTCAATGGTTGGTCCATGCCAAAAGTTATATTTCCTGTAATGTCACGCAACACCACTTGTATTATGCAGGGCAAAATTATATTCCCCTGTCCTGTTGGAGGAGCACAAAACGTATTACCAGAAAAGAATTTAATAAGTACAATATTTACTCTCTCTTAATCTTAAAAAGGACAATTCCGATGAAATTGGGCTAAATACGTAACTTTTTCCGCCATATTTATGATATCCAGTTTCCGTTTGTTTACACAGGTTAATCTCAAGACAGAGAATTTAGCAATTCGCAGAAAACGTTTTAATTTTAAACTATGGTGTACAATTCGGCAACGATATAAACATTTATCATTTAACTTATTTTCAAGAACTACTGTAACTCTGCTATACGATTCAACAATGAACCTGTGGTGGTAAAAACAACTGACTAGCTGGCTTTCTAACATGTCACCGCCTAGTCGTACGCGCATTACAACATTTCTAATTAGCCAATATAGCACTTTACCTGTAATGCACATAAAAAAACCAACCTCGTCATAATTGCGATTGGCAGCATTGCGGTTGGCTTTTTATGTTCACGCAACTTTGCATTAAGTCGGCGCGTAAGGATGCTGTTTGAGACGAAAATACCATAGAAGCTCAAGTTAGCTTTTGTGCACGCCAATGGTGGACGGACATTTGCCTAAGCAACTGGATGATTGTGTCGCACGAGCGAGTGGGGCACTTTCATCTGAACTGTTTTTCATCGCTATTTTGCAAATGTCGACTTATTGATTAACAGCTTCTCCCACAAATACAGGCGCAATGCAACTAATCACAATTTTTTGTCTGCAAAACAACCTTTGTGGTTTCCAACTACACTTCTGTATTGTCACGTTACATGGTACCACAACATTACCTATCCACTAAGTTCATTTTAGACTAATCTAATGAGATTAATTGACACTATTTTATGCTATTTTGCGCACATAGCCCCGAAATTATGTCGTTGAAAAAAACAAATATATTTACTTAGTACAATGTACAGCTGTGGCATGCTGCCAGTTTTGAGATCCATTTTGTAAGCATTGGACAGGGAGAAATATTTTTTCTAGGTGTTAACCTGCATATTATGGACTGGTTTTCAGAAAGCTGAACGAAATTGAGGGCAAACAAAACATGGCTACCTCGGCCTTTGTCCATAGGTAACGACAGAAGTTTTCTGGGCACACATTGCTTTGTATGTGAAGAAAGATGAGCGATCCTGACGTAAACTGAAGCTAGCTGTTACACTATCACGTCGAATACACAGAATTGACTTATTTCTAATTTCACACTTGAAATTAACTTGAAGGAGGGAACTTTAATATCTTATCGCTAAATGAATGTAAGTATAAATCAATTCATAAGGATAGGATCAGTTTCAAATGTTCATACAGTCAGATTATCAGAAACGATGTCAAGTAAACATAATTTTGCCAGAAATGAGCTGTATTGAATTGCACACTTTAATCTAAAAATGCTTCATGTTTCTAATAATCGCATATCTACCCATATTTTAATTGCAATTAGTTATCGGGTTTTTGATTAGCATAGTCCATTTTGATCGGAGATCTGGTCGAAAATGGTCCACAGTGTTCCATGAATGGCATCTTCGCACGTTCTCAACTATTGCAATACAAATGTGAATACAAAACACCAGAAGATACATAAAATCCTGTTGATTCTAAGAATCCGGTGTATTCCTTCTTAACGGTTTTAGTGTTTTGAAACTTTGAATTCACGACGGAATATTAATAGTAAACATTCATCTAACTTGCATTCGCTGACAAACGCTCACCGATCACTAACGGAACTCACTCGTTCTGCTCTGCCTTAAGGCTCGTTTTTGACCCCCGCCCGCAGCCACACGGTGACAAGTAGGCAGAGGACTATTGCTGGCATAGACAAGGGAGACTAGAATGGCCATTTCTGGCTTATTATCCGTCGTCAGCCACTCATACTTAACCACAGGAGATGCACCGCCCAAGGATCAAAACCGCCACCCATTGATCAGACGTCCGACGCTCTAAACCTTGAGCTACGGGCTCGCTGCATTACTAGCAATATTTGTCTGCCTATTTTACTACTAGTGACTCTGCGGCTGCCGGCGGGGCTCGAGAGTGAGCCTTAGGGCAGAGCTGAACGTTTCAGTTTCATTAGCAATCAGTGAGCCTTCATCAACGAATGCAAGTCCATATTCCTGATCTAAATTGGCAAGGCAATGAGCCCTTGACTCAAGGGTGAGAGTGTGGGACTTCTGATCAACGGGTCGCAAGATCAATCCACGGGTGGTACACCACAAGGCTGACTGGCTGACGACGGCTAATGAGACAAAATGGTCATTCCAGTCTCCCTTGTCTTTGCCGGCAATATTCGTCAGTAATATAACTATCCGCTACAAGTATTTATGTTGCATGTTTTCACACACTGAAGGCACAGGTACAAACCAAATATCCAACGTCTATTTTACCGATATTCTGCTGTTGTATGATATAGCTGTGAGGGCTTCATCTTATCAGCAGGGCTCGCAGCATTCTCCAAGTGCTTCCTGGTAGGTACTCCATTCTTACAATTTCGGAAATGCGTTAACTTATAGTGAATTGTTCTATACCTATTGGACTTTATTCTAGATAATTGTCTTTAAATTTGTGCATTACTGTTTGAAGAAATTAAACAACTGACATTTTAAAACTAGTGTACATACCAGAAAGCACACTAGGAAGGCCGGAGGGGCGTTGGTGGGTCGACTTCATTTCAGCTGGGTTATGCAGCCTGTTGGCGAATTAAAAACTTTCCACGGTTTTTGCGCTGCATTTCAGTTTAGATATTCATATATATATATATATATATATATATATATATATATATATATATATATATATATATATATATATATATATATATATATATATATATATATATATATTCATATTAACTTTGAACTGAACCTATACGATTTAATTTTTAGTGATGTATCACAAGTATTTGTATGTAATTCTGAAGAGTTTGAAAATTTCTAATAAATCATTTGCTCTTTCTGAACGTCAACACTGCCTATTTAAAAAGCTTATAGATTAAGAACATTAAAGGAAATGAGAAGTGTTCCGTGCAGCGCGTTAAAAGAGTTGAAGGAAAAACGGTAAATGTTGAGGATTTATAATTTTAAATTCATTTAAGTTTGTATTTTAAACAAGAAGCAGGCTATTAGTGAGCAGCCACCACATATGCATGCCATAAAATACTGACCCAAATGGTTCTTCTCGAGAGAACTCCAAGGGTGTGGACTGGCATGGGTTCTCAACTCTAAGGCGGAAGCTTGATATTTTAATCGAGGTTTGTGTTCGTAAAAATTGTTGGTCAATGAAAGCATTGAGTGGGGTGGTCGTCCAATTGCGGCAATAAAGCGCTTGGGATTCTGCAGCGCCAGCTGGATGTCCGCCTGCATTTGCTGAATATCCTTCAATTCTGCCAACCAGACATCCCGAACTGGTGCGGAGCCCGGGTCGAAAATGAAGACGGCGTCTGAGCCGGGCGATTCGTCGGACACAGCAAACCACAGGCGATCTGCATTGTCTGTGGTGGACAAAAGGTACGGAGAACAGGAACACAGTCTCTCTGTGAGCAGGGGTGAGGCAAGCGGTGAATATTTATCCCCGCCCGACAGTGTCTCTGCGTACAGTGGTCCCACTTCAGAAACCGTGCCAGTGCCACTATTAGCTGAGGATTCCGGAGACTCAGAGTCCTGCATTTCTTTATCGGACTCGGTGAACGAAAACCCATTAAATCGCTGCTTACTGAATCCCTGGAAATTTCCCTGTCTCCGCAGAGGGCTGTTAGCTTCGTCAGTAGCAGTGCGAAATAGGAAAGACTCAGAGAGGAGATTTCGGATGGTAAGTTCAGAGGCGAGCCAGTGGGCTACAAGAGTTCAAAATGTACTATAATTAAAGTAAATTTGTGCAATTCCGTCTATTCAAGGACATCATAACAATAGAAATAAACATTCACGAGTAAATCCTAAAAATATTGCGCTTCCTTTAAATGGCACTAAAGGAAACTCGGGAAAATGCAGCCCTCAGAAGTGAGAATAACGAGAGATTACATTCTCAAGCAGTCTCATTTCCAATGTTGTGCGTGGGATTGTAGTCCCAAACGCAGTATCTGACATCATTGCATATTAAAACTAATAATTTTGATCGTATCATTGACTTGCATTGTATGATACACCATCCCCGTTACGCACGCCGTAACCTTCATGACGATGACTTCCACCTGATGAACATGCGAACACTCTCGACGCCATGGCCACCACTACTCACGCCACCACCGTCTCCACCACCAGTAATTTGGACTGAATTTCAAACTGTCCTCGTTTCGATCACACATTTAAGCGGCCTTGCCGATCCCTTACTACCCCAGTGCACGGAAACGGGCCAATCAATACCTGGGATACTAAATTACACCTGTAAAGTCAATTTACCTCTGGATTCCCATAGCACATTCGGGGATTGCAGGAGCCTGTTCGGCTTAATGCACCTACGCTTTAACCTACAGTAAATCAACGTGGACTTAACAACTCCAGCAAACATTTCTCCATCAAAACCTGCTCCGCACTTGCAAATATCACATACCAAAGGTAAACACCCGTCAACTCTCACATCAGTGGAAGTTGTGCTCTTCTGCTAGTCCATGTGGCCCACCTCCTATATTGGGTATCCGAGCAGACCACCTCAATCGTAAGAAATCCTGTTTAGGTGTGTAAAGGACCAGGTCATGCATTAAGCACATGAAAATAAACGGCTTTACCTTTATTCCCACCTCTTTTAATTGCAGCATAAATGTACTGACTGGCTCAGCCAAGCCATAGGAGCACGGGAAATGAAATAGTGTGAGCTCGAATCTCAGCAAAGTTTCCTCACTATAAACAACCTAACATGCTTGAAGTTAACATGCTGCGTTAAAAACCGTGCCTTGGGAGGTGGCCTTTTGTTACGCCCAATATTGCATCGGAAAACTGAGTGAATTGTACAGGGGACAGGTGCTTCGGACTGGAAAGAGAGAGTGATGTAAACCGTCTCAGCGTATGCTCCGCACTATAAGCAATCTGAGGAGCTGTTCTCTATTCTGAACGGAGCGTCAGACTGCAATGGTTTCTTCTTACTGTGGGCTCTATGGTAACCCATTCCCACCGATTCTTGTTGTGTGAAATACGAGTTTTCTATAGCTGCAAAAAACATAGTTGCTCTATGCTGCTGCCTCTCACTACACGTTTTGCCACTGTTTTGATAGCAAGCATAGGTGGAAGAGGAGTAAATGAAGCGGTAGATGAAGGGCTTGTCTACTATCAGGGGTTGATAATTCGCAAGTTGATTTCAATGAGGTCCACCGTGTGCTCCACAGTATGGTGGTACAGGAACCGGTGACTTGTGTGCAAATTAGATTTAATTGATATTAGACTTGCACTGCATCCACCGCACTCCCCCACCTTAACCCGGTGTCAAGACAAAGTTAAGAATACCGAATGCGAGAGAGGACAAAGGTGGATGGGGTGGCCTGAGTCGCCCCGAAGCATGTTGACAAAACTAGTTTGAATCCCTTGGAGTGGGAGTACCATAGAAGCTACAAAGGAGCCCTTGCAGCCCGATTCTCAGTCAGACATTCCGCGCAAACACACTGCGCTGACCACGTGATTTGATTTATTCCGTCAGCTGGCAGCCGTTTAAGCCATAGCTGTAAGCGCAACGTGATAGCTTCAAATGCGTCAGATTGTTTGTAGTGACGAAAATGCACAGAGCCGTCAACTTCACTCGCTATTCCCATTCTCATGCCCCAGCCCCCGTCCAAGCCGGTTAATGAACTGGTCAGGGAAATGGGTGTAGCTGCTGATAACCTCATCTACGCGTGCAACTTACAAGACCTGGCCACCCAAACACAAGCACCAGGATCTCACACGACAGGGGGTTGAGCGGCTCATAGGACACACGTGTGAGTGTGCCAGAGGTCATGCTAAGAAACAGCCCTCGCAGCCTGTCTTTTGGAACACCAGTCAGCCACTCCACACAACACACATTGGACAGACTGCGAAGTCTGCGTCTTCTGTTACTGTACACTAATTCACGCGGAATTTGCCTAACCTGCACGCGCTGCGCCGTGGGGCACACTTCTATCGAAGAACGGTCATATGGAAAGGCTATAGATAAATCACAGCACATTCAAATTACGCGCTCACCGTTCGCCGAAGTTACTTGTCTGCTAAGATCTTTCAAACACTACTTGATAAAAACTTGCGTGTTGCTGTCTGAATTCGTTAATCGATAACTGCAGTTGAACAGTTAATCTATAAATTTCCTGCATTTCGTTGTAACTTCCTATTTAAGATGCCACTACAGATTAGTTCTCGTGGAAATCTGCAAGGCTTGGAAGTGCGAAAGAGTTGGATTGCCGTTGGCATTTTCCTTGCGTGTAAGAATCTCGAAGTGTCCAGACATTCACATTTTCTTTGCTCCTCCCCCCGCACAACCCCTTGTGACCGGAAAAGATAAAGTCATATGTTTTCGCATAGAATTTCTCAGAGGAAAAAAACAGTCCCAGAAATGAAATTCCATACAAAGAATTAATGCACCGCTTCTTACTTCTTGTATTTACACTCAACTGCATTCCCTATTCGATAAGCGATTTAACAGTTTCAAGGGACAAAAACTGTCGCAGGTGTACGTGAACTGCAAGTACGACATACCTGTTAAAAATTGGTGCCAAAATTTGATTTAACGTACTTTTTAGCGGCCTACACTGGCAGAAATGTCGCAAATGTTTACTCACCATGAAAGACATTCTGTTGACCTTGATAGCATGCTGGAAAGTATAGGCCGAGTGACGGAAAGGGTCATTTAATGTAGGTGCGCTGGGTATCACCGCAGCAGTATGGGAGGTCGGGCCTGGCATGCGATGATGTTCGGGATCCGCGTGGATAGCGCTGGTATGCCTGCGCAAATGAAAAGCGCTTCGACCACCGCCAGAACCCCGAGTTTCACTCCCGACGGAAGCAGAGATAACGCGGGAAACCGAGGTGGCACGAACGGTGTGACTTTTTGTTAAACAGTGCGCAGGCACGGTCTCGTAACTGCCTTTGGATGGCCAAGAAGGTGGTGACTGGGGTGAGGTTCCTCGCTCGCTGTATTGGGGAGATTCACCGAGACGGTAGGTCAACGATCGGGAACCGCGTACAACCCGTCCGAAGTCACCGGCAAAACGGCTCATCAAACGGCCGGCAGGACTCAGTTCGTTACTGGCTTCATCATCCGTAATCAGAAGTGATTGGTCGAACAAAAACACCCGGCACTCGGAAAAGCGCAAATGCAACGATTTACGTGCCTTTTTGCGGACTTAAAAGTAAAACAATATTGATAGCCTTCATCACACTTAATGAAGTTTTAAAACAAATACAAGAATGATGTATGGCTGCTTGGAACTGTAATGAAAAGTATTCTTAACCAAGAATTTCGATTGCTGGAGAACGTGACAATCTCAGCAGCTTTCTACTGGAGAATGTAAAGAAACTTTATGGTACCCTATAATTTCCGCTAAATACATTCTACGTAATAAGCTACGCAGGAACCTATAAGCCATGATACGATCAAATTTCTTTAATTTTCCCTTATGAAAACGTGGCAGATGAAAAAAAGCCTTTCACATGCCAAATTAGCGTAAGGAGCTTCTATCAAAAAGTGTACACATAACTCATCGTTAAGATTTTAGAGCCTAAAACATGGAGATAAAGCAACATAGCTAGCAATGCCCAAACGTTTTAGAGGTAAGTGTTACTTATTTGTCTCTTGCATGACAGGACGTTGGAAAATGAAACGCTAAATTCCAGAGAAAGCAAGGTAGTGTAGTGGTAGTGGTTAGACTTAAAATTGCCTTTAGGTTTATGGGGTAGGATGAGGTTTTGGGATTCGGTAATGATTGGAGCTTAGGCTAGGATACAAAATTACGCACGATTACTGGACTTCAGCCCAAAGCTATCCATATTATAGTTGTCCGCTCCTATTCCTCTGGACTCCCAGTGGGAACGCATAAGTACATGAAGCAACTTCCTAAGCATTGTACTGCTGCCTCCAAACCTAAGTCAAGAAAACGCAGGAATAATTTTTTATAAAGGTGATCTTAAAAACTAGTCCAAAAATGGTTCGCCGTAGCTCAGATATCTCCAATAAGGCATATAAAATTAAACTGCCCACTCTAACTTTACGGTTACATTTTTGGGCAAAATTACTGAGACATTCGAAAAACTGAGTGAAGCGTTGACATGTGCAGAAAAATGCAAAATACAATATGTTTAACGTGATTTTCGTATACTTTCTGGTTTGAGTTGTACTTTGAGTAAATGTAATGCCAAAAATAATTTATGGTAACTTTATGAATCAAAATATTTCACTAAAGGAACAAGTATGCTGCAAAAAGTTAAATTCTGTAAGCATAGTGAAAAAAACCAATACATATTCAGATCAGTTAACGATTTGCAAACAACAGAAAAAAACCTTGTGTCTGCAATCTGCTGTATGCCGAGTTTTCAGTGGTAGTTGAGGAAGATGAAGCTAAGCCAAAGACAAACTGTCCTAGGGCGTTAGGTTATACATTAAAATTTACCTGTTACGCAACTTCGCAATGCAATGTTAAATTGTATATCATCTGCCAGCATCCCAACTAGGGTCAAATTCAGAGTCAAGGACACAGGCCTTAAGGAGAGATAAAATATGGTTTTCACTCTCAAAACGTTAAGTTTATCTAAGGCATATTGAAACTCCTTTTAACTTCTTGCTTAATACGTAAACAATCAGCACATCTTATTTAATATGTGACTTGGACTTCTGAATGCTTTTACGCTTACATTACGGATTCTTACAAAGTTTAATCAAGTGGCAGTCCAAAAAAGCAAGTCTTTCTAACGCGAAGCACAGACGGTTCATCCCAGACACAATTGCAAACGACAAAAATGCAAACGATGCCTTTGGAGAGTTTCCTGCAAAACTCGCATTCTTCGGGATCCGGAGAGCTGAGACTTTGAGAGGGTGAAAGGAATGTTCGGCCCTTTCCGGAGTTCGGCTGTGGCATCCGCGATTCCTCCGGTTGCCGTTCTACTGCCTCATCATAATGATCGTGCACCTTTGCTGCGGACAGGACAGCCTGCATCTCTTTCCTTGTAATCCGTGCAACGTACATTGCACTGAATAATCTCAGATGACCGAGGTTAGTAATGCTCCCAGGAAACCCGACAATTTTCGCTGCCTAAAGGATAAAATACACATAGCTGAAACGCATAAAGTATTTAAATCATAAAACATTTTCGGAAAATCCATTAACACTGGTGTCGTGGACACTTAAGTTGTGCACCATGAAAACCAGAAGAACCTTTTGAAAAGGACGTTTTTGAAAACGTTGAAAACAGGGAAAATTTCACCCAATTTCAAACTTTCTCATGTTTACGGAAAACCATTGTTGGTAAACAAGCGTAAAATATTAAGAAGCAGTAAAAACATTTGAGTAGGACATTTTAACATGGTTTCGGACAAAAACATTTGATGTTCATAGACATTTGCAGCGCAAGGAATGATGGCTCATGGATATTTATAATCCCTTGTAAAAATGCTTAGTGTCTTCTGTTAGATTGCATCAAAACTAGGAACGTTTAGAGTTATGTTCCTTTGAAGCTCCAAGATGCATACCTCCTAAGGATGATCTTACAGCACGACGGGAGAAATTCATGTGGAAGAATCTTCGTCAAGCCTTTTGTCATGAACAACAGATCTCGCGAGTGATGTGAAGCCTGAAGACTGTTTTTGCATTTTCAAAAGCAGATACTGGAAGATATGCACGTGTTCAATGCAAACGTGTTGTTGCATGCTACGATATTTTTCGGTGAAACTACAATTGACATTCAAAAGAAGAATTTCTCTCCACAAAAATCACTTTGCGCCAAGTGCATTGGAGGTCTATCGAAGGGCAAGTTTATTCGTGTTTCTAAAAGTGTGGCATCCCCAATATTCTATAAAATCTAGCAATTCTGCTTTACCAACTTTTTTCTATGTGGAGAGTACTACGTAAGCCTTATTATGACATAAGCTTCTGGAGAAGTTTCTTAATGGACATAAAAGTGATTATTGTTTCGGATTCTTTTTTTAAAAATCCTTAAATAATAAGCTCGAAAACAGCAATTACTCAGGCAGCATCGACGAAGACCAGGGACACTGATATATATACTTCTGGCTTATTAAACATCATCGTCTAGTAATGCGCCAAAAACCTGTTCGACACCTCATATTGGAAACCACAAATTTTTATCATCATCCAACATGTTGGCTCTAGAGCTGATATACTGGGACATTACAGAAATGCCTGACTTTGCGCTAAATCCAGGATATGCAGATGAGTGGAAATCTTCACGATGGACTCCTTGTAGGGTTGACCGTTTGTTAGAACAGAGGACGAAAATGCATATCAAAATTGCCGTGTTATGTGCGGTTGGGAGTAAACCTGTTGGTCCATTTTAGGCACAAAAATCGCTGAAAATTCTGAACATGGGAGCTGGAAACCTGCATGATCCTGTTCACAACCTGCCTGTATTGACCATAATTCTCAATGAATAAAAAATATAATCAGATAATTTGGTTAATTAAGGAAATTCTTAGACACGACGAGGAACTATGGGAGGAGATCATTTGCCCATACGTATTTTATTGAAGAAAATGCATAATACGAAGTGACCAGTAAATAAGTTGGTCAGAAACTATTTTACTATATCATTGGGTAAGCTGTGACAAAATCGATTTCTTTCAGCAAATAACAGAGTATCTGAAAAGTAGCTGTAGTTGCAAGTTATCGTAGCAAAGGAAATATCCATCAGATGAAAGCACTTTTTATTCAAGTGCACGAATAATAAATGTGACATTCGTTTCTGGTAACTTAGCTCTGACATACTTCTTAAAAATCGGGAAACATTTGTTTTTTGATAAGCAACTGGCGAACGAAGCAAACAGCATTCAGTACGACGCTTAAAACATTAGACTGACACCATTATTTCCCATATATTTACAACTAGAGCAAGCTTATAAAGGCTGAATCTTGTATTGAAGGAAGATTATGAAAATGCAAACGAAAGTGTGTGATAATATCTCCAGAATAATCTCGAAACATGAAATTAAAGGGTTATTGCTGCTGTAAAATCATATAGCAATCCTTCACCTTTGTGACATTATGTAGACGTAATCTCAAATTTTGTAATATATCGATCGTGCAATTAAGATAATTTATCAAATACAATGTCATTGGCATATTGCAAAACCGATGTGCTTGGAAGGAAAGGGAGAGAAAATAATAAAATGGCCATAACACTTTGTAATTCCAAGCAATGTTGACGGCATATAGGATAGTTGACACGCTTGGGAGAAAGTGGATAGAAAGTAGACGTGGTCATAACCTGAGTTACCCGCTCAATAATTAATTTTTACCATAGCATCGTTGAAGCAGAACTTTGGCTGCAAATTCCAACTCAGGTTTGTTGGTGCAGACTTTCAACTAATAGAACTTTTTAATTTTGTTACAGGGTTTATTATTTGATCCAAGGTTAAAAAGCTCGGCGGCCTCAATGGAAAAATGTGTGATTTGATAGATTTGGTGAAAGGCGTAATAAAAAGACAATCTGGTGTTTAAGAATTTAGACTGACCCCACTATTTTATAATTTAAAAATAAATTAACTAATGCAGAAGTAATTATTTTAAAAAATGACGAATCCGGAAATGCAAGAAAAAGAGTAAAGAGTCTGGTAACATTTTCTGACGAATAGTGAAATGCAAAAGTAACCGGGAGTTTGAAGGCTAAATCCTTAATCAACTCAATACTTTTGCGTCATTATGCATGTTTATTTAATTTCTGCTCTTTAAAATACGGATGTTGTAAATAAGATATTAAATCCCAAGCAGTATTTTTGGCCTGTATGACAACCGAAATTGTAGGGAGAAAGTGGACAAAGAGAATTAAGAGACCATTACGGGCTTTAAGCGAAAAACATTGAAATTTCATTATTTCCCCGTGCTCTTCCCTGGACGTAAATTACTGACATCAATTAATATCTGTTCAACTGCCAACTAGGTTTCACAACATTTGAGCTTTTCAGCAACACTTTGTGCTGCCTTGATAACTTGCGTTGCTGAAGAGGTGAGGCGAGCTCGAGAGACATGCCAATTTTTCAAAAATATTTAGCAAAATTGAAGATTAAAATTTTTACGAGGCTAGAGATAAAAACTAATTTAGGGCCCATGGGAGAGAATGACAGTTTAATTTTGAACTTGGCAAGAGAAATTGTGGCGATCTATTATAAAAACAATAAATTCTATTTTGCTTTTTAGCATCAAAGTGTGCAGACATTAGGGTAAGTAAGCATCAAAATAACTTATACATTTAATATTGGGTAGCTATGTTTTTGCTTTATGAATGGGCAAACATAAAACAAAGATCAGAGAAGCTACGACACAGAAGAGAATGCGTGAACCCTCATTAGCTTTAAGTTTGAGTTTTCGTGGCTTAATTTTGACCGCGTAGAAAGATGTTTTAGATCCATGTCATTTGTGTCAAGGAATTTCACAGAGTGCCCGCAGATGAAAAAGCAATAGATTTGTTTATTCCCATATTTCTTCTCAACATTTTCTCAAATAAATTTTCTGCACCGTTTTACGGATACTGAAGATAATGACATCATATTTTAGCTAGAAGATCGACTTTAAAATTTAGGTTAACTTCATTAACCTGTATGCAGATTTCCCAACCTCTAAACTGCACTCAAAATTATATTTTTAACGCAAATAAATAAATAAGATAGGCCTCAAAAACAAATGCTTGGTAGCGATTTGGAGGCTGAAGTATATAGTTTAGAGTTAAATTTACAACGGAGGCCAAAATGAAATACTAAAACTACGTCATACACTCACAAAGATTCATTGAAATATTGCATGAGCTTTCACTTTACATCTATTTTAAAAGTATATGGAAATATCTGGCTGAATTAGTTTACGTCCGACCTTACCTGTAGTCCTCGGGGTTATTTCACAAGGGGCAATTACTCGATCGCAAATGAAAATTTAAATATAACCGATAAAATACTTAAGGAAAGTGGGTAAGGTCTGCTTAGACAAGGAAAAGTTTATAAAACGATTTATGCCCCTGAATTAGAAATGTGAAATTTCACCCCCTATATCTGCCATTACGCAGTCCATTAGGTTTCATGAAGTTGCCATTCGTAAACTTGTCACTGCGAGTAAAGAAAATCAAGAATTTTTGGTTCTCTGAGTTGTGAACTGTCACTCACTGGACTCGTAGGTTACAACAGGTAGGCCCCTCTTGTGTTGGCTATTTCTGCTGATTCCAAAACCTTACTGCTGTCTTAAGTGTAAAAGTCTATCAAATGACAGAGTTAAATATTTGGAATGAAATTGATTCCTAAACCAAGCAGTTAATACAATTTAAATATCAACTGTTTCCCTTGGAGATGTATGCAGAACCTCTGTTTTTTGTGTTACTGTCCACCTGTTCTTGAAAGGACCAGTTGCGAAGTTTGATTTTTGAGGCGGTGTGGTCAACGTTTTCTGGGAATATTGTGGTGTCATAAAAGCACGAAAGCACGTTTTAATTTCAGCATCAGAATAGGCCTATTCTACACATGAGCGCTTCCGTAATCAGTCTCCCACTATGCCCACGTTATTTTCTCGCATTGCGTAACGAGAGTGTGTCCCTAAATTATGTCACTTATGGCATCCAAAAGATGGGATCTTACAATATTTCCTCGCTCTCCCCCAACCTAGTTACACATTCATCATTTCAGAAAAATTCTTTGATAAATACCGCGAGGTTATGTTGCCTTAACTTGGAGGTGTGTTTTAAAGCGTATCAACGGGAATATTTATTGGTTAGTTCACTGGAGTGGACTTTTGGGGGCTGAACAGCTACAAAGCCGCCGAAGAGCTGTTCTTCTGTTGGAAATGTGAACACATGTTCCGCTTATAAGATAAGCCTCATCGGTAGGTCAAAATGCCCAAGACTTCAACATTCTATGGAGCTCTCATTCCCAAGTCACATTTTCCGAACTTTATCAAGCAAAATAGGTTAAATGTTTTCTAATTTGCTATGCAAATAAATGCAATCAAAAATATTAGGGCTCCTTTTTCTGCTTAAGAGATTTAGAGATGATTTTAAGTGCCAGTTTTCTGATATTCAAACTTTCGGTTGGGGACTTCTGTTTTGGCTGAATAGGCCCTTACGGAGCGATTAAGGGGCTCGCTCGTTCTGCCTAGCCTTGGGACTCAGTCCTGAGCCTCGACGGAAGCCACTCAGCGACTGGTATATTAAGTGCAGAAGATTATTAGCGACAAATAAAAGGGAGATTGGAATGACTATTGCTGGCCTATTAGCCATCAGCAGCCAGTCATACAAAATACTAGGTGTTGTAATCTGGAAGGATCGAACCCGTGACCTATTGATTAGAAGTCTCGCACTCCAAACTCGGTTGGTGCACCACCTGTCAAGTGAAGGCTAATAAGCCACAAATGGCCCTTTCATTTTCTCTCGACCATGTGAGTAATTTATCTCTCCTTTTAATACCAGCCACGGTGTGCCGGCTGGTAGGGTTCGAAAGTAAGGCCCAAGGCGCAACGAGACGAATGAGGCCTGTAACCGATTGAAAACCGATCAGATAATGAACTCGTGGCCCAATGATCAAAGTGATTAACTTCTAATCAACTGGCCGTGGGTTTGAGCCACTTGTGGTGCATTACTCGGGGAAAATATGCCGTTAATAAATATTTTAGTCTTCCTTAAGTGTGTCTGTTATGTTCTTGTGAATTCTGTTTCACCGCACGGAACAGTGTTTGCTCTTTTAGCGGCAGACATATGACTAGTTATTCTCAGTTAGGCATAACAACCAAACTGTGTTTTTTTCCAAAATTATTCTTGAGATATTTAGATTATTGTATGTATTTCAAAAGACAATTTGGCGATCAGAATTTAGCTTTCTATAAATTCTTATCAGGCCTTTACATCTATATCACTGTGTAACTAAGTCAAATATGCTGGTAAGTAGAGCAAATGTTACGGCTGTCAAGGTGGGGGAGGGAGGGGGAAGAAACAAAATTGCGGTCCGTTTTCTGATCATGGTCAGAGGAATGGGGGTCACCGGGACAGGTAATCAGATGCGGGCGGCTACATTTGTGGCTTTTGGCCACGGTAATTGCAGTGCCTGTATAAAGTTCTTTTGAGCACACAGGAACGGTTTGCGTAGCTTGATTGCAGCTGCTTCGGCCGTAGCCAACAAACCCTGTCCAAGGAATTTTGAATAGTTTGAGGGGAATTTATAATTTACCCGGAATGCCTCTTAGGCATTTACACAAAGGCCTGTGTCTACCACATGCGCGAGGATATAACTGTCTATTTTCTTTATCTGCCCCTTTCCTAACCATGCTAGGAGGTGTTCTCATACTCTTTTGGACAAACGCCGGCTCTTATGACAAATATATTCTGCCTTACAGGAGCAGGTGAAAGAATTAATGCACATTGAGGTGTGCGCTACGTGGATAATATCTTTGATTTTGCATATAAACAAATGGACACTTGATCTGCAATGGATACCATAAAGCAGGCGCACCCGTCAATTAAATTTACACTGGAAGAGGAACAATCCTGATCGTTCCCTTTCCTGGACGTGCTTCTGAGGAGAAGGCCTGGCGCGAGTATTCAACTTAGTGTCCATCGCAAGAAGACATGGTCTGGACAATACACACACTCTGGGAGTTTTGTACCGCTGAACTTTAAGTGTAATTTAGTGCGCTGTCTGACACAAAGGGCGAAAAGGATCTGCTAGGCCGATAGCATTGACGAAGAGCTTAAGGTTTTGGAAAGCACTTTTTGACACAATGGATATCCAGATAGATTTATTGCTAAGAATATGACCGAAAGACCACCAAAGCTGCCAGTGCAAACGGCAAGCAAGAAGCAACTATTAATCAGGGTCCCATTTCAAGGAGACGCAACAAGTGAACTGTTTCGAAGGCACCTAAGCCAAGCTGTGTCAAGCACCTTTCCAGCAGCGGATGCCCATGTACTGTTCTCGACTACTCCCATCCTATACAGAGGGGGCAAGGACAAACTTCCAGCCCAGACCACCATAATGTGTATTTATTATTTCACCTGCTCCTGTTTGGTGGAATATGTTGGTCGCACGAGCCGGTGTTTGCCAAAAGCGTACGAGAACACCTTTCAGCATGGTAAGGAAAGGGGCATATAAAGAACATAAGCAGCTCTATCCTTGCGCCTGTGGTAGACACAGGCCATCGTGTAAATGCCAAAGTGGCCTTCCGGGTAATTTACAAGGTCCCCTCAACCTATTCACAATTCCTTGGACAGCGTCTGTTGGCTACGGCAGAAGCAGCTGCAATCAGGCTACGCAAATCGCTCCTGTGCGATTAAAAGAACTTTATACAGGCACCGCAGTTACTGTGGCAAAAAGCCACCAATTTAACCGCCCGCATCTAATTACCTGTCCCGGCGGCAACCCTTCCTCTGACCATGATCAGAAAACGGACCGCAGTTTTGTTTTTTCCCCCTCCCTCCTCCCACCCTGACAGCCGCACAATTTGTTCTACTTACCCACATATTTGACTTTGTAACACAGTGATATAAATGTAAAGGCCTGATGAGAATTTATCGAAAGCAAAAGTATGCTCGCCAAATTTTCTTGTTAATTTTTGCTTGGGAATTTTCTCTAATTGTGTATTTATTCACTCGCCTACCTCCATGATCATTTGAATATCGTTCGGGATGTCCTTAAGAATTGACACTGCCTCCCGCCAAACCTCCCTGGAGGGAGCATTCGCGCGCTCCGTGATTTTCAGAGCCTGCACCATCGGCAGCTGATAGCGGGTGACTCGCTGAATGGGCTGCATCAGGTGGGAGAGAATATCATCCCTGTCAAAGAAGTACATTCTAAGCTCCTCAAAGTAGGTCTTGTGCTGAGCCACCAGCGCAATAGCCTTCAAATGATTTTCGCAGTATTTCATGTACATCGATCGCATTCGGGTGCAGGAGCTGAGGAAGAGTTCAGGAATGGCGTCTGGATGGCTGTGCACCAGAGCTTTCAACTTCTCAGAGAATTGGGTATGCCATTCTGTCAGCTGATACCAGTTTCCCCACAGGATTCGCCACTTTGCTGCTAGATCCGGCGGTGGCTGGGGTGCCCCGGACGGGGCGTGGGTGTTCTTTTGTCCAGTAGGTGAATGTGGCAGAAGGTCCAGCGGCCCCGCCTGGACAATAGGGATGTAGGTATCACACACAAACTGCAGACGTTGCACGTAGCTCTCTTCGGAGTTGGACAGTTCTAGCAAGGGTTGCTCTCTGATAAAAAGAAGGGAGTCCATTCTTGAGAAGGTAAATTCGCTTTCGGTAACGATCGTAGATGCACCAGCGGCTTCTCCCATGAGGTCGCCTTCAAAAATAAAGACAAGTGGAAGAAAACAATAATATAACGGGATAAGAAGTGCAACTTAGAATAACGGTCTTGATTGACAGCTGGACTGAGAACTTTGGACAATCATAGAATAGCACAGAAGGTTTTTAAGTGAAAGTGAAAGTGATGTTTGCGCTTTAAGCTAGTACCTGCACTCTCCATGTAGTCTATAAACGGAACTTAATATATACTATAGACGACCTGTGGACAATTATATGAATATTATATGGTACTAACGCTGTGTCTCATAGATTGCGGTCCAAATATTTGTATCAATTGAAGGTCCGGGCCTAAGATAACTTACTTCAGAGCAATTAGCTCCAAGTTAGTCATAAATTCCTGAGGAAATCTGAAACCACTGATTGATAATTTTTAGTATTTGGTCGGGAAAGTTTTTATGAATAGCTACTTTTGAAGTTATGCACCAAACAGTAACGAAACTTTCGCTGTGATGCGTTTTCTATAAGTGTTCGAATAAATAAGTTGTAAAGAGCTTTAAATTGCTACAAGATATATCTGAAGATATAAGAAGAGCGTCAGCAGAAAAAACATTTGATTTCGGATATTATCATAAGCTAAGTTGAACTTAAACTGCAAAAAGAACGGAATTCGATCAATTCACAGGGAAGGATAACTGTTTGCATTTATTAGTGAAATTGAGCTCAGTTTCTATGATATTTCCGAAATTTTTGGTGATAAGGCGGAGATGCTTGCTCTATATATGACTGTTCAGAAAAATTCCAAAAAAGAATATCATGCATTAGCGTATAAATGGAATGCACACTTTGATAGGCTCAGATAAAACTACTCGCAGAAAATTCCATAATCAAAATCAGTGAAAATGATCAGATCAAAAAATCTGCTAAAAATATGCAACGAATGAAAATAAACTGCTAAAAATTGTTCTTGATGATGATCTGTTCAGTAGTTTTGTTTCAAAACCAGTCTTCAAATGACGATAGTTATACTGTTAACTGATTATTCCCTTTTTCAATCAAAATTAAAATGAGCAAACGAGATCGCACATGTCAACTAAAGCGATAATGAACCTAAACTATAATTACGAAATTTTACTGCTCACATGATAAAAACAAAGGTAAATAAAATCATCTGAATTATGATTCACAATGACCTACAACGTATTTGTATCTTATTATTAGACTCACAAAATACGTAGTACTATTTGAAAGTTTCGCATTATCATCCTGGTTTTTAGCATAACGTCGGCATGAATGACCCCAAAAAATAAATAAATTCTAAAGTTACTGGTAATGGCACACTAGGAGTGTTCGAGCATTTGCCAACAAAAGTCATGATATAGTTTTTGGATAAACTGGGTACTGTTTATTTGTTTGCAACCATTAGCGTATTTGTGGTATTTTGAAATGCGTAAAACGTTGCCTACCGAATGATAAGCCCATAAGCATTATAAATTAGAATCGGATCATATAACCAGCTATTTGAGTTGAGCTGGTACACCACCGCTATGAAATACATCTACATCAAAAGTTTTGAATCGATACTTTACGAATAAGTTCATACAAATAAGAATCAAGACATTTTTTGAAACAGTGCAAACGGTAAATATAGTTATCAATAAATAAACTAGGATTGCAACACTATAGGGTTGCTATGCATTCACTTGTCTCTTTTTGTGAGCCTGTGGATTTAGGGACCTGTCAAAGTCGACCAAATTTCCAAAGATGGATTTATTACGTTTCAAAAGTTACAATTTAACTTCCAGGATGAGTGTTTCGAAGTCGGGTGTAAGCGCGACACGGTAACATAATGCCATTTCCTTTATTCGCGTCCAATTACATACTTAGTAAGTGGCATTTGCGTGTCACTAACTTAACTTAATGCAGCTCT
Organism: Schistocephalus solidus; assembly: GCA_017591395.1. Classification (NCBI taxonomy): domain Eukaryota; kingdom Metazoa; phylum Platyhelminthes; class Cestoda; order Diphyllobothriidea; family Diphyllobothriidae; genus Schistocephalus; species Schistocephalus solidus. The sequence goes on from WEDG01002991.1 coordinate 123,920, forward strand.
TTTCAGCTGCTGGCTTATGAAAAACTGGAATTACAGCCATACATTTATACAGTTGATAAACGTAGTGTGGGAAAAATATCCATTTTACCAAAGAATACAGGCCGTAACAATGGATATAAGTGCTCTTGGTTGGAAAATTTGCACATGAAATGAGGGGAGGAGAAACTTGGCTAAATGGTTGATAGGGAGTGTGCGGGCAGGACGCGAAGTTTGTAACCCTTCTTCTCCGGTATTATGCTGGAGAGGAGCCTGGAAGCAAGACGTTATGTACTTTAAAGCATTCAGAAGTTGTATAAACGTCGCCATAGCGATTAAGACTACTTACACAGATGACTTCCTGGCCTAAAAGTTTGAGCGAGAACTAAAGCGGTGGCTATGTTGATGAATTCAGCATGATAAATAATGGATTATTTGTTTTAGTGTCTCTTAGCTTATACATGCAAATTATAATTTTTATGAAGAAGAACACGACGCAATCCACCCCATCTGGATTAAATTTGCTAAGTTTAGTAGCTGGCTGTGCGTTTTGTGAGCTCCCGCAACGCAGTATCTTATTGCATTACAGCTTCTATAATATTCTGAACACTTTCTCTTCATTTATGACCTTCGTTTTCACCTTTAAAAATGTCAAATACCATTAACATGCCTTCACTTGCCTAATTGATAAACTCTGCATCGATTGTTTGCCGTTTTCGTTCCCCTTATCCTTGAAGGTTTCAGACATTTGCAGTTGTAAGCTTTTACACGCATTGAGCTGTCGAGCAGATTACTCTTTTATTCCCTTTGGAGATATCATTTTGAAGTGTGGATTCCTTATCTAGTTAGCTAAAATTACCTCGAATGCATTTCAGTATAACCGTAGAAAAATTAAATTGAGAACATCGGAGCATCATTTAATTGTGAAAAAAATCAGTATTAGGCTTGCTTTCTGCAGCAAATTTTATAAAAGATTTAATGAATTTCAACTTATCTTTACAGTCAGGAAACGTTTTTTTAGATGCATTCTGTACCATTTTGAAATCTTCCAATGGAAGTTGATAAGTCAGTGTTAACGAATGATTTCTTTCGGCACCATTAGACTTGTAAATTTTTCAATATATCCTTCGGAAAAATGACAATTCGGCCGGCGAGAGCGATGCTTCTACAGTTTGCCCCATGGCAATTTGGGCACACAGACGGTGAAGTGCGCGAGATTTTATCTATGGGCTACTTAACATACGCGGCTTGTACAGCACCTTCTCCGCTCTCATCAACCTGGGCCGCCTGTAAAGTTGGGGTCAGGACGACCGGGGGGAGGACAAGATGAACTAGCTGACAATTTTATGCATCCCGTCTACGCGTGCCACACGCACGAAGTCTCCGGATTTTAGTTAAGCACCAAACTCATTACATGGGTGCTGGGAGGCAAATGGAGGGAAATTTGACTAACTAGGTCTTTATGCATGTCATAACGCTTTTAAATGTAAAGCACAGGTACATCTTAACAAGCAGCGATTACCATTGTTGTCGGTTAAAATGAAATCTTTTATTCAGTTTTCGCTTAAAGCATAACCGAGTAGCTTAGTTTTCTATGCAATGTTTTAAGAGGAGATCTACCAAGTCAAAGTTCTTATTAACAAATGCCAAGATATGATTAAATGCTCTTTTGTAGATTAGAGACTGTGAGTGCCGAACTAAGCTATGTTTTCTGAAGTCTCTCTTCAAATACATTTACAAGCAAATGTCCCATGCTTAGCTGTCTTTTCGAATATTAATTGTGGCTTCAAGGTAAATATCACCGTAATATATTAAGAGTATTTCTTCTGACCTTTCTACTTACATTCCGAATGGAACGTTATTCTCCCGAATTTCCGATGTGAACTACACTCAAAAATGACTAAATCCATACGTTCAAATATGCATTTTATAGGGCTTAACACAGTACACGCGAGTGTTTGTTTTGACTTGCTCATAGTAATATTGCCAATGTTGTATAATCGTGTTTTATACGGATAAGAAGCCCAGTCATCCACACCATCCTTGGCAGCGCGTTATCGTTTGGTTTTCCATTCGTGCTAGAAGCGACCAAAATGACCATCACTAAATACTCTGGCCAATTCTCATTTTGCAGTACTCAGTACAAGTTAAAGCAGAGCTCAATTATGTAGCTCCGTACATTTTATTTCAATGAAGTGCCCACCTGATTCACTTACTGTGCGTGCACGGAAAAACTTACGCATCTGTGTGGTCGCACATAACTGGTTAGTTGTTGATTTATTTTTTTACGAAAAAACCGCGGAAATATTCGAGGAACAGCAGAATTGTTTGCCAGCTGAACGGTCACATTCACTTATCCCTTTTAAAAAATAGGCTGCAGACAGGGTTACTTCATTTGTAAATAGTAAATTTCACAAAACAGACATTCTGCGGAATGCTGATACTTCATAAAGAAAAGCAGTGATCACTGGAATACAAATTTTATTGACCTCACGTTTCAAAATAGATAAACTATGGCGTCTCTCCTCAATCTTATATCCTCATAAAAGTAGGTAATTGTGACGAAATGGACGACAACCAATATCTCCAAGAACAGTAAATTAAAAGGGCAACAAGCAGCGCTACTTAATAGCTTAAAATGAACCCAGAAAGATGATTTTAAAGCCCAAACCCATGAAAAATATTTCTTATCCGCTTTTGAAAACTTATTAAATAGAAAGCACGGAAATAACACGAGTTACCTCCTGTGTATGTGTCCTTTGAACAGGAGATATTGCATACCTATCGTGCGATCGATCCTAAGGTCTTCTGGGGCAGAATGGCAGCACGTTACCATTTTGACAAGAGGACATCCACTAAGCAAACACTGCATGTCAGCAAAATAAACATACGATATTTTTCTGTTGATTCATGGATATGGTCAAGGCAAAATCCAAATATCTTTTCGTCTGCCTTCCATTTTGGCATCGAAACATGGACAGTGTGCTGTATGAATGCTGTTAAAAGCATTTATGGCGAAAAGCTACACGCGCATTTTATTGAGTCTGTATAGACTCAATAATGTTTGTAGTTTAAGCATGATGATGTCGCTTCCCTTTACGGTGTATTGTCAGCTTTTTACAAAAAAACACCCAACAAGGCAAATAAATGTCTACAGACAGTAGCTGGCTTACTTCAGGAAATTTCAAGCAAAATTTGCCAATTTGATTTCCCTATAAATGCAGTCCTTACTGATATGATACTGCTCATCGTGCTACATTCTTCTTAGAGATTTCAATCACATTAGGGTGCGGAATTTTGAATAGGGTTCTGTCAAGTCACCTGCAAAGGCTTTACTGATTTAAAAATATTACATATGTATCCTCTCTTTTTCACATGTATTTGCAATACCCTCATACATTGAAATAACTTCAAGAGAAAACAAAATCATACTTATATTTCTTGTTTTCCTTTGGCAAAAAATCCCATCTTTCGGTTAATTTTCTACCTAAAAAACGGGTATATTTCGCCTAAGGAAACGTTTGTATTAAGGAAATTTTATTACAATGATATGTCCATCCATACAGTATCGTGTCACTTCTTTTATTAAACCTGTTCATAAAGTCGATAAAATAATCAGCTCCCATTAAAGGATTTTGTGATTTCAATATGAAAACTAATTAATAACCGAATGAAATGTATTATTATCCTTTTAAGGAATGAAGACAGTCTGCAGTTTTAAAACTCTATGCGCATGTTTAATGGTAGTTCAGGTTCCATATTATTGAAAAATTAAAAACTTTTCCCAACCAAACGATATCTTTCAAGAAAAAAGTAATCGGCTGCAAACTAAGTGAAAGAAAAAAAGATTTATCTAATTTTTCTGGACAATATATTTGAAGTTTTAAGGGAACTGAAAATATGTTTGATTATTTTAAATACTGTAAGTATCCATTTTTATCGAGTGTAGTTTTGCAGACGGTAGGAAATAAGGTCTTTCGAAAGCCGACATAATGACATGTATGCAATACCTTAGGATGACGAGCATTTCAACCATATCCTACGAAATGGTTTCAATCGAAACATGCTTACGAATTTGGGTAAAATTATATGAGATGCGCCAGCTACTGTAGGGAAATATTTAGAATCGGAATCCCTTAGCCAACGCATTTGGCTCAGTACCACCGCCAAAACATCGGTAAGTAGTGGGCGTGAGCATACTGGCGGATTTAATCCATTGAATATGTTGGTCTATCTTCCTAAAAATACTTGTAAATTTTGCAAAACCTTGCATTAAATAACCGATATGCCAAAAGTAAGCTAATTGGCTTCAAAATTGCATGCTATGTATGTTTTAAAAAGTTTTCGCCATCTCCAAATTTCGTTGCCAGAATGTTAGCAAATAAATAAATTTAACTATCCTTGCAGTTGCAATTCAGATGCTGATGGCAAAACACAGGCACCAATAAGAACAGCGCATGTATGAAATCGCTTCTTTAGATATTTTTTTGTTTGATGCATGCGAAACAACTTTATATCCCTTTCTGCACTGAAAATGCTTTGTTCGTCGTTCCCCTTCTTCGTCCCATTTGCAAGGATAATCGAACGGCAATTACGGAGATTTAATATCGAATAGTGTATTTTAAATATGCTATTCTCTTTTAATAGTCATGTAAACCAAAATTAAAGTGTCATTTTGTTAGGAATGTCTGTGGGCATGTCAAATAACAATTTTTCTATCACAAAAATGGTGATAAATATAAAGAGGTTTTGCTTAAACTTTTTTCATCTCCTATTTATATCTATAAGATGTGATACGGTTGATCAATAAGTGGGTTTGGGGAGGAGCAAACGGATCAAATTATGTCATATGAGACAAAAAGAAGGAAACTGCTGAGCGTCGTCATTATTAAGACAAAAGCATCGGAGTTGAAATAAAGCCTAACAAAATATTTGCAGCATAAAAATGTGCAACATGAATGCCGAAAACAAAACTATAAACATTTCCGTCCTAAGAACAGGAAACAAGGAACTAGAAATTTTAATACCCGAGGGTACTGAAGCGCAAACACTTTTAAAAACGCTTTGAAAATACTTTTATTTATCTATTCCTCTGAATCAACACATTACAGCCTGCTATGTTACAGCAAATAGTTCTCACAAACTATTTTTATAAAACCTTTAATAAGGAGATCAAACTGGCCCGCGAGAAAAGCTACCCTCTCTAAGTTACAACCTCTGTGTATTTCATGTATATATGGCTTGGAAATTCGTTTGGACCTCTGAAAAATTTCCTACAGAAACTTATGAAGAAGGCCAGTTAGCTGCTTATTGACTTACTTCAATATGTACCAAGATGCAGTCCTTGAAATGGTGGAGTTCATGTCATGGATATAAGAGTTGATATCTCCTGCTAGGACTGTTTGGTTAAAAACTGCTTAATGAACGTCGATGAAAACATGCAACACGGCATAGAAGCGCAAAGTGTGCCCTTTAAAAGATTTACAAATATTATTTTTGAAAATAACTATGAGTCACGTAACCTCTGCTCGCCTGTAATGTGAACACTGCGAAAAATATTTTTTGAGTTGTTCTTCGAAAAATAAGCATTTTGTGCTAAAAGTTCAGTTTCCTCAGTTATAAATCAACATCAAAAATCCCTAATAATACAAAATCAAGTAGTACAGGTTTAAAGGAAGAAATTTAACCATCATTTTATGCAACTTAACATGCACCTATCTTGTAAATTCTTTAGTTGCACAATTAAGGAATGCATTAGGACGTTTATTAGTGTACCTTAATTTATTTTTTCTGTGGGGAAGATAAATTGCTAGCTTTTTCCCTTTTCCATCAGCTTACCTTTCTTTAAAGCGTTTTCCAATGCAAGTTCAATATTGGTATGTTATGTCATCGACATTGTGTTGCAGTTATTGCCAAAATGCCAAAAGCGGCAACTAAGAAAAATTCTGAGTTTCCGCTAAAGTTTAGTTACTAGATGCTTGCAATTTACCAACCTGACCCCTATCCAGAAAAATAAAGAGTACGTAAATTACACTTGGGGTAAAAATGCTCTACCCTTTAGGATGTTATATTGCGCTCAGTATTGATTATGACCAAGCTACGGGTTAAGTGTCCTTTGATGATCTTATTAGGGTACTTCAAAGATAAAATTAATATTAATCCTGTTCCTGTGATTTTTTTCACGTGCAGCGGTATGTTACATTCCAAGCCGCGATCCACCCGCCATACTCTAGTATTAATCAAGACTGTTCGCTGCTGCTCTGTTAGTGGCCTTTCCGAAAGCAGGCACGCCTGGGTGACCGTTACACTTTCAAAGTAGGTGTTCCCAGTCAGCGGTTAACAAACTTTCCTCCTTGCATTGGCTTCCAGATAAACATTCGTTTGCGCGCCTACTTTAAACAAACTCAATACTAGAGGCAATTATTTGTATTTAATTATTAGGTATGTGCTGGAACTCCTGTGATGTAGCCTGCTGCAAGGCCTCGTCAATTTCTTCTAATATTTTCTGCCTTCCTGATATCTCTCTTTGTTAATTCCGGCAGAAGAATTTTTTCTTAATCGAAACGCAAATTTACTCAAACTCGCGTTTCGTTACCTGTTTATATATCACAGTATATACACGGGAATCCTTGCGTTTCCTCGGCCAGCTGTTCTTTTTTTCTCAGGTTGCACGACCTGTTTATGAGGATGTCTTCACTGATTCTTGATTTCTATCAAAATACTCCCTGGCGTTGTTCGCAGACCTGACATAAAAACTGCAGAAAAGGAACAAATGCTAACGTGGATGAATAAGGGAGGATTTAGAACATATCAAAGGGGAGAATCTTGCAAAAATATTCCTTCTTCAGCACGACAGTGGGCAAAGCACCAGAGGGAGTTGAGCCACCGCTTAAGCGAGCTAGCCGACTCCGTCTTCTTATAGCTGAAAAATGGCCTGTTCTTCTTCGATGACAGAACTCTTGTCGTCGGCACTCAGAGCAGGGTAACAATCACTGACTCCCGCAGCTTAGTTACTGTTTGGAGTTTTATAATTTCGTCACTGTGGGGTAACACAAAGGTAAATATCACAGCCAACTTACGATAAAACTAAGACCGCACAGTCTGCCCGGTTTGTGTTTATGTAGATTTGTCGGTTTGTAGAATGACAGTCAAGCTCAATGCCTTCTTTGCAAGATGAGCCCTATGTCCCGAAGTTGCATACCAGATGTCAGTCGCCCACGCAATTTACGTGACAACCCGGTGCATTTTTCCGGGCTGTTCAGCTCTGATAGTCATTTGCACCCAATACCGCATAACATGTCCGACTGGCTCAAAAAGGAACGGGTGCGTGGATGAGGGAAGGGCGAGTGAGGGCAGCACTGGTAACCACATTCCCACGGGATGCAGGGCATATTTTGCATTATGAACAATCAAAGGCATTTGAAGAGATTATGGTGTGATCAAGGCTATAGCTTGGAAAGCTTCCTACTGACGGAATAACCGAATCATTTTCTCAGGTCGAATTATACAGCCGTATTGTGCTTTAGCGTAGCTTCTATGGCACTCTCACTCATCTGGAATCCAAGCGACCCTCTTATTTCTGTTAAAAGGTACCCCAGCGTGCTCTGACTGGGCACGTGTGTGGCACGTGTAGACGAGCTGTTGAGCTTTGTCAGCCACCGTACCCGATCTTGGCTCAAACATTTTTTGCTCGTTTCGGCAATGGAAAATATAGGGTAAGAGAGGGGAGTGTGTGTTTTAGATCCAGCGAAAGTCTACTGTAAGTGCAAACTAATTCACGCTCAAACTCCCGTTTCTGCACCCACTCTATTGTTGGGCACACGGTTGAACATCGTCGGTACTGGCTGCTGAATTTTTGGGTACCCCGTCCTATTTAGGTCGGCATCAAGTTATTTTATTTGATCTTGCATGCTCAATGAAATGTAGTTTAGGCGATATACTACATATTAGAGTGAACTTTTACAATCGTGAGCCTAAATAAGCCAAGAGTCTTTTTTGGAAAATTTACTTCGAAAAGAAGATATAATCAAATCCAGGATGCTTGGCTGGAAGCCGAAATTTTCACTGTAAATTGTAAAATTAAGCACAATTCTATTAAAGAGATCAACAACATTTTCTACCCAGCATCAGTAATTAATTGTCCTTGCGGATCTGTTTGAAGGACTTTTTGAGATAAGGGTGGTATAAAAGTTTTTATTTCGTTAACGGTTGATGACACACAACTGGCTGGAGTGGCCCTGCCTGAAAGAAATCTATAAACCTTCTGAGTTGAAGTGGAGGTGGCTGCAAGAGACAAATTAATATATTTACAAACACAGCAGTGTTCTCTCTTATACTGACACCTAAAAAATATCATTCTTAACCTGCACAACACGATTAAGATCAAGAAACCTGTTGGCTCCATTAGACGGTGCTATCGTCTCCCGTGTGGATTTGTTACGACGGCCGCACTTACAGCATCACGTCATTTAAGTGTGACCGTGGCGGAGCCTTTAAGAAACAGTTGCTTTTATAGTTGCTAATGATTAACAGGCCAGACTGTGATATGGTATCTTGTGGTATTTTGGAAGGATACTTGGATGTTAGACTGTGATCGTCGGCAGCCTGGCCACGGGCATCCCATGATGACCAGACGTGCAAGTTAAAAAAAAAAGAAGTCAGTGTTAACAGATGTTAACAGTTGCATAAACAATGCAAGTAGGCTTGTCTACAGTGGTAGAGATGCCATGCTTAGTCGCCTAAACAGGACTCGGAAGTAGGAACCACCCCACCCTGTTAAAGTAGGTATGCTTACTGTAAATTTTCAGAGGGCTAAATTTACCCGTGTCTTAACGCTAACACACCCTAACGTAAAAGTAAGTCAGTCACTTAATCTTAACTTCAGCCCTACCCTTTACCTAAACTCTACAGTAAACATGCTAAAAACCTTATCCCTTAGCCTAATCAATTCCCAAACCCCAGTTCTGAACCTAATCCCATATTTAAACCTAACCCTCACCTTAATTATTAACATAATTTCCTTGGAATTTGACGCAAAGCCCCAATTATTGTAAGCAGTTTCCAGTCCGTGTCCTGTTTCGGTGGCTATACATGGCATCTTTACCCATCTAGAATTTAGGAAAACACAAAAACCTACCACACATTTCAACGAGGTTTTTGCTTTGAAGGCATGACTTGTACTCTAACTGCGCTCAGTAGGAATGTCCTGATCTAATATCTTGCGAAGTAATAGGAAATGAGCATACCATTGTTTAATTAAACGCAAGATAAGCAGAAAAACCCAAAAATACTGTTGTACGCCCGCGGTAAATCCCATGCTTTTTCCAAGACGATATGATCTGCAACGTGATAAAGGAAGTCAACAACGCAAAAAGACCCCGATGTCCACTTCACACAGATTCTTCCATTGCGTATGCTGCGCAGTTTGGCAGAGATGCTGGTCTGGGATGATAAACCCTGGTCTCATGCCACAAATACCATTCGAACCAGTATTATGCCTTATTTTCTTCGCAACTTACTGCGCGATTGCCTGATGACCCAATGTGTCTTCCAGCCTGTTTTATCTATTTCATCCTTTAGCCCAGCTTTCTACAGGACTTCAGCTATTGTGATTTGATTACAGGGCGAAATGGAACTGGAAATTAAGACTCAAAATACCCAACAATTTAAAAGCTTACCAACTAACCTGTAAAGACAGCATCTGAACAAAGTTATCGCTCAGGTTCTTCCGTAATCAACACTACATGAATGAGACGATGGCGACGCTGAGAGCCTTAACAGAATTGAAATTGTCCGGAAAATCCGATATTTATCGAAACGAAAAGAAAAAATAAACGGAAACGCGGCGAACCTTCACTAGCTTTGCATAACCAATCCCTAAATACGGACTGCACTCTCAATATTAGCCTCTAATTTATCTTGGCCCTCAGTATTTATTTCCAGTTTCGTTACATCTACAGCACTTTTAAACTCCCTCAAGCAGAATTATTTATAAATTCCGAGGAAATGTCATGAGGCCTCTGCCAATGGGTAAATATTAATCAAGTAAAACAGTCATACCCATAGGCTTTGTAGGCGAGTGTGATGTTAACGTGCAACTTATTAAGCCGCATACGTCAAAAGTGCATTTAGTTTGGAAATATGTTTCAGACCTAAATCGTGTACATTATCAAACCTTCCTGAGAATAAAAAACAGCATAATTGAGAAAATGTTTCTATATTAGACCTTAATTCGAATCTCATACGACAGAGCGAGGGGGAACAGAGAATTATATCTGCCGGCGACTAACTTTCCGATTGCCATCTCTCCGTACAGTTCTAGCTACTGTGCTTGAGCATGTTATGTCTGGGGGAATTAAAGGTTCAGAAGAGACGTCTAGACGTGGTCCATTAAATCACATCAGAGGTTTGAGTTAGATAAAAACAGTCTTGCAGCTCAAAAATAAACATTTTAAGTGAGTAGGCTTCCTGTAAAAAAGTAATCTATAATAGTTAGTTCAAGTTTCCTAATTTAACTCGAAAATATCACTGCATCTTACAGTTATTGTGACCACACGTTGGTATGATAAAGTTTAATGAACTGCCTCAGAGCATGACCCATAAACATATCTATACTTAAATAAAAGCATATCCGGGGCACAAAGGAACATACATGTTCATTAAGCAGATCGGTGGGTTGCACACTATCATCATATTCCCGATCAGACTTTGAAAAGGGAATAAAATGACACATTTCATATCTCTCTGTACTTTTGATTATTGTATGTTTAACACCCGACAAAATTTGCAGAAGCTATGTACGTATTAGTTTTACATTCTTTGGTAGTAGAGAGTACTTATTTACGCAACTACAGCTGAAAACAGCATTAATAGGAAAATAATTATAAAACAAATAAAAAATTTTAGATTTTGATTCTTTTTCCCTGTGTGAATACTTGATTTATGAATAATTTCAACGAAGACAGTGCCAATATTTACAGATGTGATATATTTTTTAGGGTATTGAACTTTCGATAGAGTTATTTGTTAGTACAGTATAACATTTTGAATAATAGAACTCGAAGCGTCAAGTAAATGTTCTTCCAAAAATCTTTCCTGCTTAAGAAAACCGACTTAAATCAGCCAGAAAAATGTTATCTACAAGTAGGAATCTCGGTGAATTTAACTAAATTGCGGTGCGTTATGTACAATTAACATTTGCTTAAATTTTTAACGTATCCAGGAAAAGGTTACAAGCATGGTTCGACCTGACAAAATGGCTGGAATTGTTGGGATTTTTATGAATCGAAAGTACTTTAATGACAGAATAAATAAAAGTTTATTTTGAAATTTTACTTCATGATATGGGATCTGCGCTTCCATTACTGAATTCAACGTTCATTAGTGAGATATTCACAGCCAAGTTTGTAAAATCACCTGCTAAATTTTGTTTGCCTTGAAGGTAGACAAGTGACGTCAGGGTTTGTAGTCTTGAACCGCGTTACCTTGTTACAAAACCTTTAACCTCATCCTCAAGTGTATGCACAAGATACCTTTAGATTTGAGCCCATCATGCTGTCTCTTTACAATTACATGATCAATCAGCCGTACAGCCAAGTTTAAGACAAAGATTGGATAGGACAGTTCAAGTTTTGGGGTACCTTTTAAATTTGGGTTTAAGGTTTGGTTTATGGCGAAGGCGAAACAAATGTTAAATTACACATAACTCAGTTTCTCCGATCTCATTCATCTTTTGACGATATTTGGTTTGAAATTGAGCTGCGTATATATGCTGTCGTTGGTAGGATTCGACTATCCACAAATATGACATCCTCAAGTGCAACCTTAATAACAAGCGCCGGCATTTATTTTGAAGCCGTGCAGCGTCTGTCAATACGTTCTGTCACTAGGCGGACATATGCAAACGTAGGATGGAAATGTGCGATGTTGGAATGAAGGCCTGTAATTACTGCCAATTGCGTAAATATTTTTGAAGATTAAACCTTCCATTGTAAATACAGAATCTAATTGGTTGCAGCCAGCCACATAACGGGGATGCTCACTGATCTTGTCTAACTTCAGAAACAACTTTTCCGTTTGATTAATAGGCATTTAAGAAGTTTGAAACAGGCTTAGATAGAAAAATGTGCTGAGAATAGTGAACTCTATTGCTTACTTCTCGTTAAGAATCATAAAAAGGCAGTCAGGGCTTCAAATCAATCACAAAGTACTGCTGTTAAAAATAAAGGAGTGAAGCAGCCAATCTTGGTTTATATGAGGTCCTCAGCCAGTCATATACAAAATTTACAACGATAGCACGCGGATTCTAAGCCTGATACTTTGAGGATCACTGTTTGGAAAATTTTAGAGTGAGACCAAAAAACTTATTTTCTGAGTACGATAAGATTACAGCAATAGAAAATGCTTCCATGAGACATGACATTTCGTTGATTGCAACCGACACATTAAGCCATTTTTCGACCCACTGCCTAAAGCCCAAATTGATCCGGTTTAAACCTTTGATAGTGCTCGTTTGAGCTGGTCAGAAAGATCTAATAAACCGGCGTTAAGTCTTTCTCATAATTTTCAGCTTAAGTACTTTTATTCTGCTAAAACGTCAGCAATATTGGTTGAATGCTAATTTATGAGCTTCTAGTTGACATATAAAACCATTGGCTGTACTGAATAATTGTTAACCCCACAACTGAAATATTATATCCAGTGAATTTGATCATTCTAAATTAGTTGACGTCAGTTCAAATACTAATGCTTGTTTATTCGTTTGCGAAAACACAAAATAAGCGCTTCAATTTTAAAGACGCAAATTTTTGGTCATTAATAGGAATGAAATACAGTGATATACTTACAGCTTTTTATCAACCGACACACCGTGAGTTCCGAGGCCAGAAACTTTCAAGCAGTCATTTCTTCTTGCAATGCAAAGTAATCAAATTGTAATGGCAAATCTATACTTTTCAACAGAAGCGTAACCGTTTACCCTTTTTTTACTTCGTTTTCTCGAAATATCTGCCCAGATGAAATTTATTTTTTGTTTGAATCAAGCGGAGATTGAAAAAAAACTTTTATGTCCAGGGAAAAATAATAACATTTTTCCTTGCATAGTGCACCATCCCTGAACGCATCCATGAATAACTGGGAGCAGGAATCCCAACTCCACGCATTCTACGGCAGGGTTGATTTATGTTGACAGCTGAGCCACTCTGCTGGAGATCATAACATCTAGCCTTTCGCTCGCCAAAGAAAATAAACGCTCGGCTTACCGAACAGAACCTACTTATTAAGGCAGCAGCATAAGCTCTCTGCCAGCAGAATGCCAAATCTCTCAAGGAGCTGATTTGGGAATTCAAAGCCACAAACGCACATTACTCCCGCGCCCAAACTGTATGGTAGGACGTAGTAGTGTCTGTGTGTTTGCAATGTTAAAATTAGTTGAGCTGGTCTGCACGTTTGTCTTTATATACATCATTAGATGAAACATGCGGCGTGAGTGTATATCAAAAAAAATTGGCAAGTTAAATATACAATGATAAAATACGTCAGTACTTAACCTTGTAAAATTGTTAACTCAGGTAACTACAAGTCCTTATTTCATTATAAAAGAGGAGGAGAGTGAAACATTCATTCCCAGAACAAAATCCACGCTATAAACGTAGGCAATCAAATGTAAAGTAGCAGGCTCCTTAAGACCGCTTGAAAAACTTTGTAAATATTTGCTTACCAGGATTTTAACAGAGATGATCTGGCTGGTAACCGTATAGATGGAATCTTTGTTGAACCATATTAAAAAATATAAGTAATTTGTTTGAAAAACTTTGTAAAATCTGAAGGAGCCCTAACTTGTTTCCTAGTGCAGACTTTAGTTCTGGCTGGCTGTCTTCCTTTACAAATGCAAATTGTAATCAATGAATCAATAAGTTAACTTAAAATATCTCCGAATATATAAACGGCAGCCGCAGTTACTCAGGGGTACATGTGGTATACGATGTACTCTTTTGACAGTTCGACACTAAAGTGATAGTTATAAAATCGCAGATGGACCTGCAGTGGTTTTCTGAATGCAAATGTTATATAGAAAATAAAATACAGAAAATTAGGCAGCGAAGAAATTGCAAATCGAAATTATAGTAAATCCGCTTTTAAAAATGCATTGTGAATTTCAAAAATATAAAGAAGGCTAAAAGGTCGCGCTTGGAGGCAAATGCTTGAAATTTTAATCAACTATTCACTTAACTCAATTTGTGTGTCTTAAGGTGTGCATTTAGGTTACTCTCAATTGATCACTGCCAGATACCTCCATTTTGGGCTTATAAACGAAAAAAAATAATTTTTATAGGTTACCTGTCAGAGAACATTTCATCGAACCAGGCTGTTAAACCATACCGTTTTATTGCTATTGCCTACGGTTAAAACGTATTTTAATATAAGGGAAAAATTACTTTGTGCACTGCACCTGACATTCAGTAGGAAATGTAAACTGAGAGAAAACACTAGCATTGTTTCTGATTATTACTTTATGATGGAAAATAATTGCTAAGCACTTTCTTCAACTGTCACGTAGGCTACAAATCGTTTTTGGCATGTGCTATGTTTAAAAGCCTATTTTTATAGTTAAAAACTTTGAAGTTGAAAGCAACAGATGAAATTTAATAGAAGGTTTTGGTTGATTTTAATAATTTAGTTGACCCAGTCGAGAATCAATCTGCGGCCTCCGTGTGGTTCGAGCTCACGAAGGCATCAAGGCCTTTGGGTTTTCCTTACCTGTTCCAAATGAATTATTAAAAAAAAATAAAAAACACCAACTATTGCACCTAGTAGTCATTTGGTGGATTCTAAATTGATTGCGTAATAAATCTTGCTTGCCCAGCCAGCTTACTGTATCAGAATTAGTGGATTCCCCACGGTAAAGTAGAAACGGCCGGAATTTAACCAAGTGTGATTAAACTCACGGCTTCCAGTGTTTCTTGGTAGGTGGGAAGAGCCTTGCTTACAGCCTTTCCCTGGCTGACATTGATTCGAATCACACCAAGGCTGCCAAGTTTTCCACAACTGGATAACTTGAATTATGACATTTTCTTTTACTATGACTTCTCGCATTTGAGGTTAAACATTCTCATAAATGCGTTATTTCGCAATCAAATCAAATCCACATGCATAATCAGTTGCAAAGAACTATACCTAAGAGGGTACAGTACGAAAAAACGTCAAGATTCCTGGAATGTTTCCTAAACGAGTCTGTGTTTGAAAATGAGTATGCAAATGTAGTAACCTGAACGCTAATTAGTAATTATAATTGGACCGTTGTGTTTTCTTTCGGAAGAACGTACGTAATCGCAGACTTTTAACCTTATTAAGGGATTTGGCAAATTTCATATAGCGAACTTGCAATTATGTTGAAAAAGCATAGTAAATTACATAAAATTTGCACTGAAAGTCTACCAGAGGAGCAGAGCATTTGCAAAATCGGCAATGACTGCTTGTGCAACCCACTAACCGTCAACGAATGCTTGTATGATCTCCTCCTCTTAGGAACAAAATGAATAGGTATGCGTACAATATGCGAGTGGTGGCAATAGGGATGGAGCAGTTTAAAAGTTGAAGAAGAGCGTTAGTAGCTTGGCAACGAAAGGAATTTATAAACACACCAATATCGATCAAATGAGTGGGGTTTTTCACATTTAATTTTGCTGTGATACTTTTTTACATATGCCCACCTACATACAGGTCAAACTAACCGTAACCATAATTTTCACCCTAACCTTAACTCTATCCGCCGTGTAATTTATAGTATGGGCTCGTTGCCGTGTCATGGGATCGCATAAGCAGTCCTTATGAGAAATCTACTTGAATATATGAAATTAATCGCTGTGTTTCCAGTAAACAATCCATTTATTAAAATTTCAGCCTTACGTCGGCTTACCAAACTCTGATTTATTACTTTAATTGCTTCATTTCGATGGGAATATTGGCATCTAGGAACCCAACTGTGTTTTACATTAATCGAGTTAAACTTGCGCAGTTTACTGTAAAATGTTTACATCTTTGATGCAAAAACATATTTCCAAAGTGGCTGCAAATATTTCCTCCCATTGATACAAAATATCTGGCTGGCAAGCGGTTGGCGCATTGTCGTCGCAAGCGGTGACCGCCTATTTCTTTTGAATGATTTTATCTCAGCTTTAACTATATCGTCAACAACTGCTTCATAAAAAATCAAGTCTGGCGTCCCCCCTACTCCGTTATCAAAATTGAGCAAAGATGAGGAGAAAACTTCAGCCAAAACGTAAATGCCATAAATATCCATATTACACTAAAAGTTTCGGAGCTTCATCGACGTGCGTTGCATAGCGGGAAAATTTATGTCTAAAAATCTTCTGGAGAAAAAGCACTTTCGGACATTTATTGCGAGGCATTTTCAGTACCCTCAGATGCCTTATCCACTGTGGTGGATTTTGGGAGACATGTGATTGGGCTTTGAAGATAATGATTAGGAGTTGCACAGGCCATTTTCTCAGGACGGACAAAAAACGGATTGCATCGGGCATGAAAATTTGAAAAGCAAATCACCAGCTTCAGTTGTTGCAGTATTTTCAATCTCGTCCTTAGCGCAACTTTTAGGTCTGAAACGCATCAAATTTTGCAAATGTATCTTTAACTCTGGAATTTCTCAGCAAACATCACTAGGTGCGCGCACCAGCACCTTTCTACTTCAGCACTTACGACGCGGTTCACCCATACCGCGGGCATTTTGAACTTTCGAATTTATTTCTATGAATTGTTAATGATAGCTCACTGAAAATGATCGTTTTGTCGTAAGCACCTCTCGAGTCGAAACGTTTTATATTAATGGGATAAAACCTTTTTTTCTGAAAATTCTACTGGTGAAGCAATACTGGGTCAGCCTAGGCTCCTACTATTTTTCTTATAAATCTAGCACCTTCACTCGTACGTATACGTGTTATTAACAGAGATCAAGTAGAATATTAATAAGTGAATACAAACAGATTTACTTAAAGAACTTTCTATTGAAAGCACGTAGAGGTACATAGGACCGATTATCTTCCCATTTATTTGACACATAGGTTAATTGTCTGTCCAAGGGCATATTTGGATTACATTTACTGCATTGATTAAGATATTTTTGCGATTTGCAGATGCATTACATGTTTTTTATTGGTGGTTTGCTATTTGTTGCTGAAGTAGAGTCGGTACCATACACGAAATTACTAACACGGCATTAATTTACATTTGCAAAAAGTAGGAAAAAAAGAGGGTGTCACTAAGAGTCAGAAGCCTTCTTTATTAAGTCCATATTATTGCTCAGGTGTGACGTCTGTCATTTCAATTAATTTCACCTACGTTGTTTGCTACACTGCTATTCTATATATTTTTGACGGGTAGAAAAGTGGACCCAGTACGTATTTGTTTTCCTCATAAACCTTTATTCGGGAGTTGTGAATGGCAGTTATAACAGCTTATTTTTCTAAAGATTTAACGACATGAAAGCGCTAACATTATGTAGTGGTCCACTTCCAACAACATACGATATACGTCCAAAATTTTATGAAAGTTACAATAAATTGTCTAAAGATCATGAGATTCATACACGGGTACATCGTCATAGTCTTCAAAGAATATTCTCTCTAACTGCATAGAAGTTGGACCAACTCGCAAGAAATGTCCATGTCACGTGACGTAGTCGGACTGGTATGCATGGAATAATTAGAACCGAAAGAATTTAGTGATTACTATGCACTAATAAATCACCGTAAGAGCACATATGAAGCAATAAAAAGAGAAACCGATTGGGTGCATAAAAGGAATGCTTTTATGAGTTAATTGTTTTTAGAAACGCTAATATGATCTACCTGTGGTTAAGTGCGTGCCTTATTGAATCATTTTTGAAACCCCAGTAAATTTCACATTACAAGTATTATTTATATGTCAGGCTTAATAATGCTTTCGTATAAATGCGTCTTGGCGTCCGAAAAGATCATCGTTTACAGTGGATTCTGTTTGGTCGCAGTAAATGTCAAAACCTATGTAATCAGGTTTATCCAAATAAAGAAAAGATAGGTAATTTAAAAAGTATGAGTATGAAGGCACAATCACAAAGCAGCTTTCAGCTGTAGCAAATCGGTGCTAGATTTTTTCTTTTTAATGTCATGCTTTTGGCTCAAAATACTTTCTTAAGTATGAACAAAGGCAATAAGGGCTCCAAGCAGCCGATTGATTAGCAATCAAATGACGCAGGTTTTCTGCAAATCGATATATGAAGTTTTTCTTCCGGGCAATTACACGCCTGTGGAGCTGTAGTAATTTGATATTCTTCACTCGGTCAGTAAGCGCCAGTAAACATTTTATGCATTGAATCTTCTATAGTGGTAATTCAATTACTAAGCCGCAATAAACCCTTTGTCTATTTTGCGAATGCAGGGCTTTCCTGCTTGCGGAAATCTATCTAATCAGTGGATTTAAGAGATAATAGACAGGATACAGTCAACTTATTTCCCTATCATAACGCCTCGATTAAATAGGGAATGTATTAATGAGCGCCCGTCTGTCATTCACTTTATAAAATTTAACAATACCATCTTTGCTTCAAACCTTTAGCATTGTGCTTTCTTTAAGAGGCGTAGTATTTCTTTTTTTCAATTTCAAGTGAACAATTTTCATTATCTATATGGATTGTGATGAATATGAGATAATTTAAACCACTTAAGAGTTTTTTTGAAGTAAGTACCAATAACCATTTTGTATAATCCATGACTACTGACAATGATTAGATTTTTGTCTGAGAATTTTCGGTGTTTACTAAGGTAATATATTAAAATATAAGCTAGGCTTTGAAGGTAAGGCAAATCAGGTTTGGTCGACGTTGGAATACTCAAGCGTAAACTTTAAAAAATTATCGGACAAATATTAAATGACTGTTAATCGACTGTGCAGAGTACTAAACACTGCAATCATATAAAGCGATTCTAAAAGATGAGGAAAAGGAACTAAAGATTATTGTGAGAACTTCTGCAGTTCCCAATAACTATAATGCTTCTAGTAAAATAGATTACCTTACATCCTTAACTACCGAGACTTTGTTTTAAGGTATCACTCACAAAGAGACTGTTAACTCTGTATAAGTATGGAGAAGATGTAACTTAGATTTGTTAATCACACGATGAAATATAAAACGTTATATTAATTGGAGATGAATAGCTAAAAAGACAGCATCGGCTATTTTGGACGCGCGATATTTGTACTTTTAAACGGATTTTTTATCACGGTAGAGAGCTCTCGTTAATTTTAATATTTTGTTCAGTTTTTTCATGGTGTACAAATACGCTTTCTATTTTAACTCCATTTAGGCAGAAACTATTGGCCCGGTAAGAAGCCTTTGCTTGAATTACGTTGTAAATTTTTCCACAGAGGAATTATTTAATTTATTGTCTTTAACTGTGCTGACCACAGCCCAGCTTTGCCTGTGCAACAAAACAAGCAACAAAAAGACAACTAGGGGATAAAGTATCCGTAAACTATACTTCCAATAACAGCTTCGAAAGAATCGCATAATGCCGCAGTCAGCTCCAACCTCTGCAATTAATATTTTCCCGAGAATGCCACGAAGACGAAGTCGATAAAGCATGCAACTGGAACATACGTAAAGCCAACATTTAAATGTCATCCAGCAAAAAGCTTAACTGGTAGTTGGTCTGCGGCATTTTCGTTGGTTTTCCAAAAGGTCACGTCATTTCATCAACACTTGATTATTTCTGTGAGCTACGTTTGATGTGTCGCCAGGTAAAATGCCATTTTCTACCAGGAAAAAAGACTTTGGCAGCCTATAAACAAAGCAGTTATCGATTTTAATCCTCCAATTTGATAGAATGTTAAGCAACAATAACGAAGATGCTTTAAAAATGTCGTATGTTATGTGCAATGTCTATTAAGCTTACTGCCTAGATTCTTATAGCGAAAGAGGGAAAATTATATCAACTTCTGCCATTTATAGGGATTGATTACACCATCGCATTATATCGACAGTAAATAATAGATAACTTGCCGCAATTAACATGCTTGCCTATACTCAGAGTATTTTACTTTATTTTCTTAAAATTATGTAGTTTTTTTATATTGCATTAACATTTCTGGCAAACATTAAATGTGCTTAGTGGGCATTCCGCGGTATTAAAATCCTCTTATCACAAAAGTTATAAAATTTGAAGATGCGAATTTTGCGATTTTAAAATTTCAATTTACCGCTACCAGTAACCAAATGACTGCAAGAAAGGATATTTTTGCGTCATTTATCTGCAAAATGCATTAAACTTTATAAGAATATCATTTACCGATAGAAAAAACTAAACTATTTCATTAGTCATTGTTTGTCCTGTACGTTTTGCCAAAACACACCTATTTAAAAAGCCGGCATCCTGGTTTATGCTACATGACAATAAGTATAACAACATTAAGGTAGCCCATTTTTAATTGAAAGAGTTAAATTCTTGTGGCAAATAAAGTGTGTGGGGAACTGCAGGTGCAAATCAACTCACCTTTTTTGTAGCCGAAACTCCCGTCATTTCAAATGAAAGTAACTTTTATTTCAGATACGGATGATTAAAACTATCAGACCGTTTGCAGGTTTCCTCAATATCCTGTCGAAATAAGCAGTGATCGACAGGCTGACGTCTCTTGTAGAGTTGGTTTCCCGATTTCAGACCCTCTGGTAAGAAAATACCGAAAACTATTTGACGCCTGTGTTTTTTTGACTTTCGAAAGTCACTTCCAAGTATCCTTTACCCAATGGACATCCAAAACTAAATTTGGCAACCATAACGACAACAGGTACGACCAAAATGAATTAATTATTAGCCCACTCCAAGCATTATTGGACTTCTGCATCCCGGCCATTAAAAATCTTACATGTCGACTCCAGTGAGAAACCCGCCTACCGCTCTCCTTGCAACACGCTTGACCACAGATTTCAAAAAAGAGAGCTCAAAAATTATCCCAGATGATTATTGTTGAGTAAGCATAGGTCTGCTTGTATGAACTCTGCCTTAAGTTCCATCATGAAAATTTACGTCTCAAAATTGTCCACAAAAAGAATGGCGAACATTTTTATTATCAAAAGTAAATTATGCTGATGAATGTGTTGTATGAAGGTCAAATTGTAGTGTCTGCTAATTTCTTTGAAGTTTACCTGCCGTAAATATTTATTGTCTCCCTAAGTGAGGTAACAGAACGGTAGAATTTGGCCAGTTCTTATATTAAACGATGCACCCATACAGAAGTAAAAATTCGCGGTAGATTTTCCGACGGGTTCTGCTAAGTAATTTTTATTTTCACCGAAAAATTAGAAAAAGGTGCTTGAAAAATGAGTTGAGGGGGAGGATCTGTCGCTAAAGCTGTCTGCGCCAAAACTGACAGGTTTAAAAAATGCGCTACTGATGATGGCTTCAAAAGGTTAATTCATCTCAAAAAGGTATTACCATTTGTGAATTGAAAAGGAATGTTGAGAGCTTTATTTAGTTTTTTGCAGGTTCATTTAACACTAGAAGAGGCCTTCGTTTTTTGGTATGCTTTGTATGTGAAGATGGTATGATTTTTTTAATGTTTTAATCACTTATGCCAGCCAACAATAATACCTACAAAAATTCCATACATTAATGTGTGATAAATTCATTATTGCACGCCTTAAAAACATAAATTCAATGGGGCAGTGATGAGTTGTGACGATTTATTGACACTTTCTCGTAATTTATTATAAAGAATTAGATTTTGTAGTTGGAACGTAGGTTTTGCTTTAATCATTTTTGTCAGAATTCAAGCAAGGAACGTTTTCAATTTAAAATACTTGGGCATTTAAACAAATAACTTCTCTGTTTGAAACTTTCAGTCGTAATCTTTTATGTAAAAACCAATTTTCATATGCGGTGCTCTTAATCATTGGTTGAAACTGCTGCTTTATTGGAGTTCTGGTACCATACGTTCTTTGCCAATTTTAAGCGACTTACGACCACTTACTATCGATTTTCGCACAAAATCATGAAAACCCTTTCTAAAAACTTGTGAAAAGCTTTGCTTATGAGCGTTATATCATTGATCTTACCTAGCAACCCCAATTGCTGACGTGCCTTCTTTTGAGGAAGATAAATGCATATGTTTACCTCATATGCGTATTTGCGTTGTCCGTTGTTCAAGCCTTTTATCAGTTAATTTGTGAGTAAAAAGCCAAGAGAAATATTTGGTTGACAGCCTAACTAGAAGGAACAAAATTGCCGACTTTCAAGGAACCCAAGGGGTCAGGTAGAATGTGCGAAGGAGTCGAAGCTTTGATGTTTTACGCCTTCTTGATACCATTATAGACAATTTTAGGCCGATTACATAAGCAGTATGCTTAAAGTTTGCAAAAAACAGAAAAACCAGGGAACCGTACGTCTTTTTTGTAAGTTTGTTTTCAATCCTCTGTATAAAATCTTTAAAGTCTGAATTTCCGCTAAGAAAGCAACTACCAAATCTACCAAATCGTCACAATCAAAATACACATCTCTTAACTGTACCACTTAAAATTGCTATTTTCACCTGATTTTTTGCTTGAAAAAACCGACAGACGAAATATTACAGCATTTATTTCTCTTAAATTTAAGCTGGAGTCCAATGCTTCACCTAGAACGTCCATATTTTTGCACAAATTTAGTTTTTTTTAATAAATTAAGACAAGCAAGACCGCAGGGTAATCTTGGTTTGCATGGACTCTTTGTTGCATCCTTTTCTACTGCTGATAGCTCTGTTCTTACGGTAAGAGCGCAATTTCAGTTTGCTTATCCCTGCTCATAAGGTTTTGCAGGTTATTCGTGCCCGTTGATGCATCCAAAGCATCATTTTGAGTTAATATGGAAACACAACTGTGGAAATACGTCACTTTTTATGTCACGATTGTACGTCAACAATAAGTGTCTAGCTGATTGACTTGCATGAAGCCGAAATTAATGGCAAATTGGATTTTTAAGGAGCTTTAAGTAGTTCATCAACAACATTTTAGATAGACTTTGATAAAAGTACAATATCTAAACTATATTAATATGACGTTAGCATGCCACATTTTTGTATGGTCTGTGTTGGCTTGTTTTGGTGTTCCATTAAGATTTACCTTATTTGTAAAACATGACTTTTATAAACAAGATGGATTATATATAGATATATTTGGGCATATGAAATTACTTAATAATGCATTTAGCGCATAACTAGAAGTATAAAGGTATATTTGCACGTGCATCCTTGCAAAATCAGTCTCAAACTCGAAATAATATTCAAAAACGTAAACTAGTGGGCGTTCTGGAAGAAAATGCATAAGCAGTCCTGATCATAAATGTTCCTTCGTCAACCAACAAACACATTTGAATTTCTAGGATTCTTGAGTTTTTTAAGACTATTTCATTTTTTACTGTGAATATAGTTTTGGTAAATATTTTTGCTACTGTAAAAGCTTGTACTTATATGTTACCCTGATAGTTAACCTGATGTGGCAAAAGTGTGTCGCTGCTGGGTTTATTTGACATATAATTCGCAAGAAATTTTCCAAGTTTAGAAATTATAAGCAATTAAATTAGTCACGAACATATATGATTTCATGATAATAGATCTTAATCAAGGCTTTACCCCAGCTATGCTGCACAAGGGTCATTAAAGATTAAATTATTGTTTTGCTTAACCTTTGCCCTTCTTTAGAAAAATTCCATATAAAAATTAAATTCAATGACCTATGTTAGTAAGGACTATACAGCAATCATGCGAAGCTATATTTTCTTGAAATAAACACAATTTTACAAGCTAATATCGTATAATTTTACCCTCGTATACTTCTAAGCTGGGGTTTATCTAACCCATTTGCAACCTGTTAAACGAAATCTGATGAATATATAAAGCACAAAAACCCGTCTTATTTGATCTTTTGTAAGAGGGGATCCAACTGCCTAATGCTAAGCTTCTTCCTCTCTTCCTCATAAATTCACCTTTATTAACAATTTTAATGATCCACTACGAATGCATGTGGTCTAACAGTACACACATGAAGATCCTTCCTTAATTAAATCAAGTCTGTAGGAGAAACATTAAAAAGTGTCCAAGTTCCACGTTGAAGTCCACCCTCGGTTTATTAACAGAAAAGCTATTGCTCTAGATAGCAACTGTCGTCCCGTGATCTATTCATAAACTGAATACAACGCTTTACCTTTCTCTTCTAAACAGCTTTCTTGGTGCTTATCAAACATTGCACATTGTTTGAATTTCCAATCTACAGTGATCTTCGCTGAAATTGTTCGCTAGGTTTTAGGCTCTTCCTGAGAACCGTCTGCAAAAAATTTTCATGTCGGTCGAACATGCCACGAACTGGATAAACTGATAGTGGCTTAAAATCAATACCCTAGCATCCTACTTTACCGCAGGCTAACCCGATTTGGTCTTGATTTTATAATTCAACCTATCATTCAAAGTAGAGTTTAGTTGATTTTTGACTCTAATGCATAATTAAAACTTGTATTTAAAACAAACAAATATTTCTTACAATTTTTGCATGATCACCAGCATGGTATTACAAAATTTACGTTTCCTACGATAATTCTCTTTGGACACAAATATATTATAAATAAAACTCATAATGGTTGCTTACTGTTCGTGATATTTAAACCTTTTCTCAAAAAACAATGATTTTAAGCAAAAATATGTTCCCCTTGCGCCAATGACATGCATCTGTACCTTAAATGTGTGTGTTATGCATCAAACTTTACATGATAGTTTCTGTGACTGAGAATTCACATGGGAATATCATTCGAATTACACTGGAAATAAGTATAAATGAAGAGTTGGTATTTAGCATCTAAAAGCAAGCCAACGGATTGGTGGGTAACGCAGTGTCTATTGAAGTAGCTTAAATGTTTGTGATATATATGACTGATAATAGCAGGCATTATTGTCCAAGGAAATTTTTATAACTGTCTGCGTTTTACTCTGAATATATGGTTGGATGTACGAATATCAGATAGTGTGCGGCACACTAACATGAGAGATGATAACAGAGAGAGCGTGGTGAATGTTGCAAATGTCTATTATCATTGTAAAATAATTTTAGCTTTATTTACCCATGTTGTGGGACTACAGGTATTGTCACCATTTGCTGTGTTTGAACAGTCTTATTATGTGAAACCAGCTGTCTAAATGTAAGGACATAATCTACCATCAAAAACCACCTATATTTCTGTAAAACTAAGTGTCTCTTAAATGGTGTGCAAGCAGTTGTCAAGGAAACTACCTTAGACATTCCATCTTCTTTCGTGCACATGTCCATATGATTAAGTGCTTGGATTAAGATTCATTTCAGCATTTTAATTAAATTTCTGAGCTTGCACAAATAGCTTTGTTATAGTTCTGACTTTTCAAAGTTTTCGCCAAAGTTTAAGTTCTTGCCAAATCTACAGACTTCTCTCTCCCATGCCAAAATTCTACATATTACGGTAATTGTCAGTTCTACCATTTACATAGCTGAACTTTCCACTGCCTATGCTTTCTTTGTTAGCGTTGTGCTGAGGTCTTTGTTGAGGTATTGATTTCTTCTTTCAGGAACACCCATGAACTGTGGTTTACAATGAAGCAGTCTAAAATATTTCACACGGGCACACTGGTATATAAGTAAGTGAAATCTTTTGTTATTGACTTCTATTTTAAATAATTATTATGTAAGTAATCTTCAGTAAAATGGATGATTTCTCTATAACTTTGGCCTGTTCACGTAGCAAAGCTATGAAAATAAAAAAATGGTCTGGTAAATTGGGATAAAAGGTAATTCTTGACGTATTTATTTTCTTGAAAATCAATTATGGTCAGCAAAATGCCCATAGGGGTAGATTATATACACTGCTATGATAAATAAGAAAAAATCACTCCGAAAATTAACCACACCATGTAAAGTAACTGCTAAGCGATAAAGAAATATAAAAACGGCATTCAAATAACCATACAAGGACAACAGAAAATAGTTAATATCTCCATTATATATTTTATCCATAACGTATCCTGTTAAATAAAATTAAAGCCCCCATAGTTAATTTGTCATAAAATTTTAATTTTGTTTAATTAATTTGTACTTAAAAAGCGTTTTACTTTAGGTATGGTCAAATTATAAAATCCTAGCTTGGCAACAAAGGGGAAAAAGTTTGGATACTGTGAGGCATTGTTGCGCGAAAAAAAAATAATACGTATGTAACACCGATACTTACTCATGTGCCATCTGATTTTGAATAAGGTATTTTTTTCTCGCTGATCGTATACCTTGCGTATGGATCGAACTGGTCACGTAAACATCATAGCGATTAAACGACCTTAAATGATTTAAAAATCAGGGAAAGGTTACTTTAGTTTGAAGATTTAAACAAGATATGGAAAATGTGCATGCGATAATGTTTATCGCATGGTGGGTAGCTGTTGCTGATGGCTGAAATTTAGATTCCTGCAGTCCTTGGCAAAGGCCACTCATCTTCGAAGTAAGACGTTCCAGGCTCGCTGTCCTGCAGACGATTGACCGACTACCAATAACGTATGCACGTGCCTCCAGCTAGTCGCGGCTGCTCAAGGGCCACTTGAACACCCCAACCCTCTGCCGATGCAGCATGTGCCATTAGACAGGACACAGCAAACACCAATTGGAAAACATAGAACTTGGTCCACAGACCCATTTAAGCAGCTGCCATCTCTCAAATCTCTCTAAATCTCTCTCTCTCACACTCTCTCTCTAAATCTCTCTCTAAATCTCTCTCTAAATCTCTGGCGTGACTCAATGCAGACAACACTATACATTTATTTGCCAGTGACCACTGCCATCTGGGGAAACAACTCTGGGTTCTGTGCATAATACGTCTTTCGTTCTGTTGCCTTCTGTCTTTAGTTACAATACTGAATTTAGCTTGATGATTTTTAGTGATCAGAGCTCAACCAAAGATTAGTCGCTACAAATTCGCTCCAGATGGTTTTGCAAAGGTTACCCACATTCACACGTTCAGATTTTTATGCTCCTTAGATGCCACATATTTATGTTTGCGATAAACATGACAGACCTTTTATCAAACAAAATTATATAAATTATACATTAACTAATAGAACTTACTCAATAACAAACTAATATATAACTAACTTTCAAAATTTTACATAAATTAAACTAAACATAAAATAAACTAGTCTTCAAACTGGTCAGAGGAGTTGATTGTGCTCTTCAAATGGCCAACTTTTTTGAATTGGCAAACATGTCAAGTTTCCGAGGTCACCAATACAAACTGAAAAGAAATCACGCCAAACTTGAAGTGTGGGCCAACTTCTTTTCCCAACGGGTGATTGACAAATGGAACAAACTGCCAGCCTCAGTTGTTTAGGCTGAAAGCGTTGAAATGTTTAAACGAAGACTTGATGCATTTTTACTTGATGAACATATAATTAGTCGACAGCAATGATTGATATACTAAAACGACTATCGCCATGTAACATTTGCTTGTTTTGCTAGCGTCTATTTTTAAATAGGGTTTTCAAAGGCTCTGCCTATCTCCCTTATATATACTGAATTATACTGAATTATATACAAGGGGTGCATGCATTGCCTTTGAAAACCCTATTTCCATAAAGGCACTCACAAAATACGCATACGATACATATCGATATGGGTAAATCATATCACTCAGTGGCGTAGACTACGTTCTTTAGTTACTTAGCCTCGTGTTCCGCGATTAGATTTTGTTGTTTGATGAGTATTGCTATTATTTCTGCAAATTTAAAAATTCTAGTAGTGAGTTCTCGTGGCATCCATCACAGCTTGCCGCTTTTCATTGTTTACCTTACTAATGTTCGATTTTAGTGACATAGTGCTTTCTCAATATAATAATAGGTTTATTGATTTGGCACTGCTTGGCGCCGTCAAATCCTTAGAACACAGAAAAAAACCTAAAACAAACTCATCTTTTCATTAAACACTTAAGCTTTGGTTTGTTTGTTTGCTTAAATAGCAGTGTTGAAATGACGAGTTTGTTTTAAGTAAAAAAAACCTGTTTTCCAAGGTTTAGAAATAGCAAAAATGAAGTTAAAACAGCTATACAGAATGAAGATGAATGTATCAGGGAAATAATGTTTAGAGTCAAGACTAGTCTGTTATTGACGTTCGAGGGTATTCATTTGACAGAGGTAGAAACGTCTGCGGTCGATTCGAAGGGATAGGTACTTCCAATCAGATGCGAGCGCAGTCGATTCCGGTGTGGGGTCTGCCGAATAATTAGACTTAGTTGACTGATTGCTAAAAAGGTGAAAATATATTAGGAGCAAGAAGAGTTCAACGGTAAGAAACTTTCAATGCAGTCATACAGTCTTCATATTCGTATTATATATCATACCCTAATAACAATTCGGACGCGAATCGGACGCGAATCGGATCCGAGGATACGAATTTTCGGACGCGAATCGGATCCGACCATGACTTCGAATTCGGACGCGAATCGGATCCGAAAATTCGTATCTCGTTTTTCAACCGCACAGCGGAACCCCTTACTCCTTTGGTTGACGCCCATACTAGCTAAACGGTTAAAAACGATCCCCATTACATTCTAATCGAATAGTTATTAATGATAAGATGACTCTCGGAAGACTGAGTGAGCAATTAAAATATATTTTGCTTAAAAATATGCAAAGCGTAAGTGTACAAAAATAAATCTTATAAATTTCTCCTAATCAGTTGTCCTGTGTTGATGGACCCGCCAATCCCTCAGCCGTTTCATAAGGTATCCACCCTGTAATGAAAAGACAATAAAATTAGTGATGGAGAGTAAACAATGCGCATGTGTTTATGTAGTAAATGTTTGTATAAAAGGTTGATAATTAAAATCTACGTACCGTCAGCACAGTGCCCCAGGGCTGCCTTTAAGCCCCTTTTCTGCAGTCGGTCATATGCCTTTTTAAAGGCATTTTTGAAAGCTCGTTCTAGCTGCAATTTGTCCGACTTTTGTGGAATATTCCAGAGATTGAAGACGTCTGCGGTGCACATGAATTAGTTAATATTGAAATATTTCTTACCCAAAAGAATTCCGTATAAAGGGGAGAGAAAAAAGGCCTATTTGTCATAGTGGCGATCGTAGAAAGTTAGCCGGTAGGTCACCTCATCGGCGAAGAGCGATGTGAAAATGCGATCAGCAAAATTGCTGACGCTATCGCCGCCAAGGGAGGCCAAATGTGTAACCTAGTAAGACGGTAATTAATGTCCAGAAAACCTACCAATTGCTGTCTATATGCCCTCTCTGCGACGGCTTTGGTCAGGGCATCTACTTCGTCAAGGGCGATGCCGTGTGGCAACCACCTATACTTTCTAAGCCTGCAAAATCGTTATTTCTTGCATTTTGCTTTGCGTTATCCATCGAAGACTTGCTTTGATGGCTGATCGGCTGGGTCTTCTTGTTTTATTACCACGTCGCCTCTTTCGTTTGCGCCGAATCCCGTCTAGAAAGATTATCTTTGGAAGGTAATGGCTTACCCGCATGTGAAGGAGACTGGAAAATAGGTATAGTTATGCTAAAACCGCCGCTACAGATGAATTGTCCTAAAAAATGGTAACGGTGGTAATTGTTCTGCATACCTATGACAACGAGAGGAACGGGATGTTCAAAACGAAAACGTTGGAATCTATAGGGCCCAGTATGAAATCCATCTTTAGACATAATGAGCTACAACCAAATAGGAAAAAAAGGGATGATGAATGCAAAAATAGTTCACAAACAATGGGCTCCATAATTCTACCTAGGATAGGCCAAAACCCGCGCTTAGTTTTCTTATGTATAGGGAGCCCATCAATAGCTAAATAAGTTACAATAATATTGCCTATTAGACGCCTCAAAACTGCTCAGTTAACTGTTTCACAAGTACTAAATGATCGTACTCACCACTGCCCATTGCCGTCACCGTTGAAACATCACTTTTCCAAGCCAACAGCGTTCGTGCGTCTGCGGGAAGGTCAGAGGTCAGCCGTCTTATAATCTTCAGAAGACTGCTCTGGTGAATCAATGGCATATGCGAGCGTATTGCCCAAGAAATCATAGCCTCTTGAAACGTAGGTTCCTCTTCAATTGTAGGTGTGCTTGAAGAGTTGTTTGGTGCAATGTCAGATAAATCTGATGTCAAACTTGCATCCTCATCAACAGAGGAAATCTCTAAGTCATCATATGACGAACTAGAGGAAGAGGTCAGATGCCACGACGATTAAGATGAGTCGGACGGATACATTTCCCTCATATTCTCGGCAATTTGACGTAAATCATCCAGAAAACCTTTCTGGGCACGTCTCCTAAGTGTTTTCGTAGATACTGCTCTAAACATTCTGCAAAAAAAGCAAAAAAACGGTCAGTATAGACAGAACAGTGGTGCAGGCAGTTACGCGACCGCGTCGCAGCACGACAGCGCAGGAAGTGGCATGGCACGGCGCGCGCGGGATTGACAGCTCAGTGCCCGATCGATTTGCCAATAACACTGCGCGCATTCTCTTGCGCCCTTAGCGACGCGTCATCGAGGTTCACTAGCAACCAATCAAATTCCAGATGCGATTAACGTACGACCGTTCGAGCCTCGAATCGTATTTCATTGCTATTAGGATTCGTTTCATAAAGCTATATCAAAACCTAGACGTGCGGCTCATTGCACATTCGAATAACATAGAGCATAAATGATGTTAAAAATGGAAAAAAAACATACTACTAACAGACAGAGATAAAAATAATAAGTTTTGCAAGTTAGTTTTTAAAGCAAATTGTTTACTAATCATAAAATTATACATAAAAATAAAGACGCTATCCAAAAACATTTTAAATGTAAAGTTATCATAATTTTTTAAAATAGTTTTAAAGATAGAAAAAAAGCTGCTTTTAGATAATGGATATATAAATCATTAAATTGAGAGCCCTTGTGCCTAGCCAGAAGATAAGTATTTATGAGTCTTGTAGGTCACTAACCACCACTTTTAGCTTGCCCATAACCAGAGGGTGTAACACATAACCAGATGATAAGATTCTTAATCTCTGTGTGCATTGCAGGTCGTCGTAGGTGGTTTATAAAAGGACATGAAATAACTAATCGTGGGAGATTCTGGCCTGAGTATCCGGTTCTAGTGAATGGCTATCACCGCACGCAAAGTACGTTTGGATTTTCAGCTTGACTTCTAGGTGCAGATAATACAGCTCATCGGGAGAACTCAGGATTGAAGCAGCTATCGCCAACAGTAACTGCCGCGTCAGAGCCCTTTCGGCCCGAATTCTATGTTGAAGAACTGAGTTGAAAAATGCCCTATCTTATTCAAAAATAGATGTGTGCTATTATTTAACATATATTGTTTGATTTTTATTTTAAATTCTCGTATGGTTCGACTATTTCTAATAGAATTTGGCAGGGCATTCCATATTGTCGCGTATCTTATGGAATAGAAGTTGGATCGTTGGGCCTTTTTGAATTTCGGAATTTTTATAATATTTTCTGAATTTCTAGTGTCTCGGGGACCGTTTTTGATTTGTTAGTAAATTCATTCTGAGAATATCTTGGTCGTGTGTGATTTTTGAATAGAAAAAGTGAGACCATTTTTGAGTCTTCTGATCCAGACGGGTTGAAGACCATATCTATCGTATAGTTCCATGTATGAGCCTTGAAAGGCATCACATTTAGATAAGGATCTGGTAAAGCATCTTTGAATGGCTTCTAGTTTCTTTCGGCCATCTGATGGCATAATGCCAAAAAAAATTGAGCAGTAATCCAAGAGAGGTAAAACGTACATTTTATATAGTCTTGTCTTTAGGGCAGGTGAGGAGAAATTTTTACAAATGAATCCGCATAGTCTAGTGGCTTTTGGTGATATTTGTTTAACGTGGGGAGATAAATCAAGAGTATTTGTATAGCTAAGACCTAAGTCTTTTATTGATGTTGTCTCGGTTATTTCTTGATTATTGAAAAATATGGGAGGAAGTTTTTGTGAACCAAATATCAGGAGATGACATTTACTTGGAGAGAATGGCATTTGCCATAGAGTACTCCATTCGCTTAGTTTTTTAAGATCATTTTCAATCGTTCTATGCATACTGGCTACTGTATGCTGGTTATATGCATATGCAAGTTTTAAGTCGTCCGCATATAAAAATGTTTTAGCTGACGTTGATATAGAGGATAAGTCGTGAATGTATATAAGAAATAGGAGGGGACCTAGGATAGTCCCCTGAAGTACTCCACTACTAATATGAGATGGTTCTGAGACTACGTTTCGAATTTGTACTACCTGATATCAGTTTTGAAGGTAAGATTTTAGAAAGTCAAGAAGGGGAGACCCAATCCCATGACTTTTTAGCTTCACTAGAAGCCTTTGATGGGGTACTTTATCGAACGCTTTTTTTAGGTCAAAGTATATCGTAGCTACCGTGTTTCCGTCATCTCTGTTACTTGAAACGAATTCAAGGAAGGTGAGATGGCAGGACTGACATGACTTTTTAGATAAGAAAGCGTGTTGAGAGGAAGGTATGAGGTTAGCGTTTGTTAGATAGTTAAGCATTTGTTTGAAATTATTTTTTCTAGTATTTTTGCTATTACCGCTGTTCGGTGAACACCATGATAGCTTTGTGTATCAGATCGGTTCCCGTTTTTAAAGATTGGTGTAATGCTTGTTTGTTCTTCTCGACCAGGTGAAAATGACTTGAGTATTTTGGGTAAGCTTTTGTCACATGAAATCGAAAAAAAGGTTTTTGAATGTGGGACAGATAATTATTTTTTGCGTCCAGGCTATTTTTTCTGCGGTTAAGATTCCGGTTCGTTAATCAAGAGGTCCGTGGTTTTAATCGCAGACGCGTAAGCGAACTTTTGTCTCACGTAGTAGGGTCACGGAAATTTATATTTTCACTGTCACCAAGAGCTATTTGAGTCTGTAGTTTTTTAACAAGCAACTTACCGTATTAGATGACTAGCTTACTGAGCACAACAAATGGCACTTTTTCAAAGTAAATTTAGTATCGAGTGTCAATATAAAACAATAAACTGCTTAGCCATCGAAGCGAGTTTGTAAGTAATTCTCCATTCCTTGCAGATATCCTACCACGTCGCGGGCGAAAGACAGTTTTCTGAAGTGTACAAGAGTAAATTCTTCACAGGGATCTCAAGTAAACTAAGTAAGCTACTTTTTTTAAGTATCTGACAGCGATTTTCTGGGAGTAGCAGTGGAGCACGACGTTTTCTTCTACAGTGTGCTTAAAGAAAGAATGCCTCTTGGCACTTCTAGGCTGATCCTTCTGAAACACGGGCAACACGTGATCAAATTTCAACTTAATTCGTCTTGGTTTTATTTTCGGGCACAGAGTAGTGACCGAAATATCAAAGCGCTAGGAGACCAGCTAATTTCAAACCTCATTAAAACGACACACTAGAGGAAAGTAAAATATGTCGTGGATGATGGGGAAATTTGAACGACCAAATAGTGTTCAAAATGAACCTGTACAAAAATCGAATCTGTTTTTTCAGATGATGGAAAAAATTACCTTCGGTGATAGAGAGATCGCTGTACGAACAATGTCTCAGCATCAGTTGAAACTGAAAACTCATTTGATAAAGCTACATATCCCTTGAAATTAGTGTCACCTAGGGTAACCATGAAACACATATTGCTTCGATCAACAAAAATATTATTTGTAAAAATAATATATGAGTAATTTATACAGCAGCAACATGCTTAAGAAATTTGATCTTTTGGCAGATGATTTCACAATAACGAAGTATAATTCATGTGAGGATCGAAATTACAGGGACGACGGAGAATGAAATGGCAGTCGGCTAGGTGAAAGGTACATTTTAGCGTGGATAACCATTCAGTAGTTTATGGAATGTGTTAACGTCCTACAACTTATCCCATGTGGCTTCCCTGTTCTGCAGTTTGTTGGTTATGCTACCGAATATACATGTAAAAGTGCACTTCACTTTTGCTACAAAGATCGCTTCATATCGATACAATGGTATATCTTGAAATTGTGGGAAAAACGGAGCTTTTTAAAAGTCCACTAATAGACCCCGCAACTTCGCAAACTCTTTTGCGGATGTGCATGGATATTTACCGTAGCACCTACCCCAATCCCATTGCATTTTTATCCATTTTTTATTCAGCATTTATGACCTATTATTTTTAAAGTTTGCCCTATGACTGAATGTTCCTCCATTAAAGACTTTGGCTTAAGTTACACCAATAATTTGATCTTTTGCTTCATTTCGATAGAATCTTGGCCAAAGTTGCTCAGATTTGCGGCTTCATTTCTTATAATTTCTACCTTCCTGGAATTACATTAAGACTTAACCATATCTTTGTACTTCCCATTCTTGAATTTTTCTGTCCTTTCTTCGGTTTAATGAACGAATCTAGCCGTTCAATAATTTAAGATGCCGAAAGCATTTCACACAAAACTCCTCTATCCGACTCTTTCAAATACCTTCCTAATCAACAAGGTGCCAGCTGACGAAGCTAAAATTTACTTTATTCAGGAGACTGGGATAAGAGATTTGTCTCCTTTTGAACTAAATAATAGCTCAAATCTCCCCAAGCTTTCTGCATTTACCCCCGTAAGCCTTCCTTATAACCTAAGATATTCTGCAATAATTATACCTCCTCCTGCATCCTCCGCGTGGAAGCGCTCTCTTATTTTTGGTTCTTGGTATAGCTTTCTTTAGAATTTCTTCTCAATTGAAATAAGGTCGTTAACTAGTCTATCTTTATTCAAGCGAAGACTGCACATTTATCTTTACACTGATTCTATTAACATTATATTTTCCTCATATTTTCCAAACAGTTTTCTCCATGACCCAGAGACAGGACCATCGGGATTAACGTAACCTTCTTGAAACTATTTTTTCTCTACCTTGAGTCCCACATGAACTATGATGTTTCCTTAAATCACCAGTCATTTAAAATATTAAGACATTCAGACGAACACATTAGAGACGTGCACAGTTTAAATGTTGCCCGTTCGTTGGATCTTTACCATCATCAGAATTCAATTCTGGATCCAAAGATGCTGAGGCTTCAAGTTCACTTGCTCCTTTTCGCGAGCTTTTGTTTAATAAATTTCAGTGATCAAGAACGAACCACATCGACGTTTCATTATCTCATTCTGAAATGGAACTGACATATTAGCCTACTCTCCTACCTTACTTTATTTTCATGAGCAGTTTGTTTCTCCGACCCTCTATTCGATAATGCAGGCCTATTGAACTCTGCCTCCATTTTTAAGGTAGGACTTTTTCACTACCTATTTTCCAGTTCACTATTAATTTCGAAAAATCGCTAACTGTTGACAATTTATGCGTACATTATTAAATATTTGTATACTTTACCTGCGCAAATTGTCATAATTTTATTTTGTTAAAAATGTTTGTTTAGACAGTGACCAGCCAGGGCTAACCAAATATAAATTATATGACTCCTTTGAGGTTCATAGTTGAGTGCAATGAAGCATAGGATGCCGGTGTTCAGTGAAGTAGAAAAGGTATGCTTTCCGCAGGTAACGTGAAATGTCGTTCATGAAAGCATTCCTGATGTTCAGCAGCTCTTTTTACGTGGATTCCCCTCTGAATCAGGCCACACCTGAAAACCGGTCAATGGGCAACCTTTTAATTATCCACTGTTTGGAATTCAGAGATTAATTTAAAATATTTCTTCAATAATTCTGTGCGGCAATTTCCTGAACGAAAGAAAACAAGAATTATTTAATTCGTTTTTCACTTGAATTATTTTCCTTCTCGAGCAGCTTTCTTCATGACCCCGTGAAAGTACCATCGAGAATTTAGAAGTCCGTCTCCTAATTATGTCTTCCATGCATCGTTTTCCCACGAACTATGATGTTTTCATAACCTATGTCTCGTCCACCATCGCGTCTCCTTAAGGCGATGGTGACTGCAGCCTTATCATTCTCCTTGATGTCGGCCCTTCACGGATTGTTGATGATCATTTTGGGTTCCTCTATCGGTGGTCTAAGACATCAGCAATAAGAATATGATTGTCGCTTCTCTGGCAATTCAAACATGACGAACACGATCTTTTCGGTCCTTTCCTCGTTCGACTATAAGCTTGAGGATGATGCCTGCAAAAGTTTACCCTGTCTAGCATCCTTGACGGTTACGTTTAAAGCTAGTCGACACACAATGTGATCACACCTGCGGTGGTGAAAAGAAGTCCCTGTCGTTTTATGATTTCTCCCACGAGAAGGAGCGTTTTGAATCCTCATACGCTCTCATCAGCATGTCCACCTACCTATCGCGTATGGTTTTCTCCCAGGACCAAAAATGTTTTCTCCTTAAAAACCCAAAAACCCCATTCAACATATGCCTTATCCATAAAAAATTCCCAAGGAATATTTCACTGTCTGGTCTTTTATTTATTCTTTTTCCATACTGATTTGTGTCATTTGTCATCGCCAAGAAGCTGACCTACTATTCATAAATAAACTGTACAGGATTTTGCATTCGTTTTAATTTTTTTCTAATGCAAGTGCCCTTCCGGTTACTCAAATTAAACATGTATTTAAATATCAATATAGGCTACATTATTCATCAATTGATGGCGTTATTGAAGGTATCGGATCTGGTACGGGCTCTCCATCATCCCAGGTTTGTAGAAACAAGAGGTCATGCCTCCATAGATCAAAATGTGCTGCCATAATACGGATCGCGAAGAAGGAGACACAATCACTAGAACAAGAGCTTCATACGCGTGACGCTTTGAATTATCTCTAAAACCCCTCAGCAGAGGAATTCGTATAAAAGGGTGATAGTGGGCACAGGGGGTGCCGTATTTAAAGGGTGTGGTTTCCAGAAAACCACGCACCTGTTATATTTGGCTGTCCTTGAGATCCTCTCCGGGGATCATAGTTAATGATAGCGTCATTCCTCCTCACCGCTGCTGCATGCTCTACCATTCACATGCGAAGTAGTCGTCCAGTTTCTACAGTTTCCCAGATCATGGCCCATTGGACGGGACCCGGACATACTTTCAAGTTTAATGAGGCTTAAATTCTCCCCAGAGGTGACAACGGTGTAAGACGTGAGCTGCTTGAGTCTTGGTTCTCCAACATGCATAATATTAACAGGTACAATGATCTTTCGCCTCCATATTCTGCGTTGCAGCTTTTTATGGCCAAAAGATTTGCCAGCCGCGTGGGGTAGGATGCGGGTTACCAAAAGTCCAGCTGACAGTGGGCCGAATTGCCGAGTACTCGTTTAGCCAAAGATTGACAGCAGTGATGGCATCACGACAATTACCGACTCAAGCATGGGCAGACAAGCAATCACCATATCAACAACGACCCCCGGCAAGGACCCCGAGGTTTGTCGAATATCGTTGGCGTGTGTTTGCCTGGCAACCACGCGCTATAAATAATGCGCTCCTTGTACCTCATATCACCATTTTATGCGACTCTCTCTGATGATTGTTTCGATAGGTATTCCGAAACGCCAGGCTAATAAAGCTATTATTCCAATGATTGTGTCTTCTTCTATTGTAAAACATCCTGGAACGCGCTGTTCCGCTTCTATTAGCAGAATACTGCTCCGTAGCATTCCACTGGTGAGGAAACATTTGGAGCCACATTGTCCACATTGTTGCAGTCCCAAATCTCATCTTGTTTACAAGTGCTTCCATTGCTGCGAAGCATTTCGGAGTGATAGAAGAAGTGTGAGAACGGGTATATTTTGTATGATGGTACTACAAGACGGGTAGGGGAACTAAAGAAAACTGCATTGAGAGATATGGTGCAGTAAGGGAGAAGAAATAATAATAATCATTGTTGTATTTAATGCCGGTTAACAGGCATTGTCAGATAAAATATTCAGTGGGGATCAGGCTGGCAGTGAACAAAACTCCTGAATATATATCATTATAAGTGTTTTTCCTATCTTTTTGTTATTCAGGAGAAAAAATTGCCACCTGTAATGATGATAGCAATTCAGATCAGGAAAGGGCTAACACAATTGCAGCCTGTATGCAGTCTCTCTGTCTTTGCTAGGAACCTGGATTCTGCCCCAGGCAAGAAAGCATCCGTGTATGGTTGCTCACTGTCTGCCGAAGAAGTCAACGGGTGCAGGCTGCAGAGACGGTGCCGTATCCCTCAAGGTAACACCTGGGATCGGGTTTAGATCCCGGGCTCTCCGTCGAACAGGAAAACAGATTCTACCGTGTCGGTGCCCAGAATTCTGGGAAACTGTTCTGAATGCAAAAAACTAGTAATATTTATCTTAAAAAAAGAAGAACTCTGCTGGAGTTTTATATTATGGGGAAGTTAATTTCACATGGTCATGAAATTTACCGAAAATAACCTTCGATACTTAACTGTGCGATCTAATGGAAGAAATAAAAAAACATTGTGATGACTGCTGTGTCAAGGATGGTCAAGCTGCCACACAGTGGTAAGGGGATTAAATTTATGACTATTCAAAAGCTTAAACAGCAAAAAGAGTCCCTTATGCAATCGGTGAAACCATAAGGGATCAATGTTAACAAGCCCACAGCGTTCTTGATACAACAGATTACGGTGCTCCAACGATAAAATTCTTTTCGTGAAGAAGTGCTGGACGGATTCTATTTTCTTCCGTTCGCTAACGCACAGAAGGCTAAATAGTAACGAGCAGTATTCCAGTCCAGGTCTAACGTACATTTTATAAAGGCGGAGTCTAATATTAATAGTTTTAAAATTTCGGAGGATAAACCCGGCAGTTCTGCGTGCTTTGGAGACAATCAGGGCGCAACGCTCTGAAAGATTGGTACCGTTGGAATATGATATGCCCAGGTCCTTAACAATGCCAAGTTCATTTATATCGTGGCTATCTATGCTAAGATGAGACTGATGGTTGTCACCGAACACCATAACGGAACATTTGAGCCAAGAAAGGGAAAGGCGCCATGTGCAGAACCACTGGGAAAAGGCCTCGAGATCAATTTTTAATAGATCAGGCACGGTGTCGCGATCTGCCGGCTTGTATCGATAGGCAACTTTTAAATCGTCGGCATACATAAAGGGCCTACCTTTTCGAAATAAACCTGGCACATCATTGACAAAAAGACAAAATAAAAGCGGGTCTAGCACACTACCCTGAATAACTCCACTCCTCACACGTGCCGAGTTTGAGATAGCATTGGAGATCTTCACATGTTTTGTACGAGAGCTCAGGTAAGAAGATATCAAGCTCAGAAATTTACCACATATACCGAAAGAGGAGAGTTTCAGGAGAAGAAGGGAATGGTTAACACGATCGAAGGCATAAGTGAAATCGAAATAGACTATGTAAAGTGCAAAGCCATTATAACTCAGTATAATTCAGTATTCAGTATATATAAGGGAGATAGGCAGAGCCTTTGAAAACCCTATTTACAGATAGAAGCTAAAAAAAAGAAAATTTTACATTGCGATAGTCGTTTTATCATATCGATCATTGCTGTAGACACAATCTATGTTCATCAAGTAAAAATGCATAGAGTCTTCCTTCAAAATATTTCAACGCTTTCAGCCTGAACAACCGAAGCTGGCAGTTTGTTCCATTCTTCAATCACCCGTTGGAAAAAGAAGTTGGCCCGCACTTCAAGTTTGGCGTGTTTTCTTTTCAGTTTGTATGGGTGTCCTCGGAGACTTGTCATGTTTGCCAATTCAAAAAAGTTGGCCATCTGAAGAGCACAATCAACTCCTCTGACCAGTTTGAAGACTAAGATCATATTCCCTCTGTATTGCCTTAAGAGAGAGGAAAAAGGTTAAGTCTTTCTAGGCGGCCCTCATAGGGTAGGCATTCCAATCCGCTGACTAGTTTTCTTGCCCTCCGTTGAACTTTCTCCAGCAGAGCGTAGTCATGTTTCGTCCAAGGTCGCCACGCCTGAACGCAATATTCCATCACCGGCCGGATAAATGTTCCAAACACGAGCCCAAAAAGCTCTCCGTCAAAATTAACGAAGGACCTCCTGATTGCACCTTAGATACACATAGCTTTTTTTACGATATTCGCACAGTGCGACGATAGTTTGAGAGTTGTTGTTATCCATATACCCAAGTCCTTTAGAATATTTACCTCCTGGAGTTGGTGACCACTGATGAAGTACTGGTATTCAAACCTAATCATCCTTCTGGAACCTGACCGCAGTCGGATTATTTGTCATTTATTCAGATTAAGGTTCAGTAGCCACTCATCACACCATGTTTGCAAGCGATCTAAGTTTTGTTGTAATTTCTGCGCATCCTCTGGTTTTTCAATCGAGTTCCATAACTTCAGATCGTCAGCGAACATTACCTTCTCACATGTCAGACAATCCAAGCAGTCTTTTACGTATATCAGAAACAAAATGGGACCCAGAACGCTGCCCTGCGGAACTCCACTGTGAACGGTTTCCAGGTGAGACTTGGCATCTCCAATACAAACACGCTGACGCCTATCTGTGAGAAAGTCAGCCAACCATTTGAGTAGGTTGCCAGTCACACCCATTTGATGGAGCTTAAAGATCAGACGTTTGTGTGGAACCCTGTCAAAGGCCTTGCTATAGTCAATGTAGACCGCATCGACTGACAAACTCATTCCTAATGGTTAAGTCCAAATTTCCATGGATGTGAGCAGGTTTGTGCAGCAGGACCGACCACTTCGAAATTTATGTTGATATGAACTTAGCCAGTTATTCTCTTCAAGATGCCTCATAAGTTCCAATTCAATTATCTTCTCCATCATTTTGCAACTGATACTTGTGAGGCTGACTGGTCGGAAACTGTCTGTTGATGTCCTCTCT
Source organism: Schistocephalus solidus (assembly GCA_017591395.1). NCBI lineage: Eukaryota > Metazoa > Platyhelminthes > Cestoda > Diphyllobothriidea > Diphyllobothriidae > Schistocephalus > Schistocephalus solidus. The sequence goes on from WEDG01002991.1 coordinate 164,721, forward strand.
CCTCCTTTAAAGATGGTGGTTATGTTGGCTATCTTCCTCTCGGTAGGCAGAGCCCCCGCCTCAATCGAACTTTCAAATATCTTGCAGATCGGAGAGGCCAGCTGGTCTGTGAGTTCATTGAGAACTTTTGCGGAAATACCAGCTGGGCCAGGTTATTAAGTGGGCTGTAGCTGTTTCAGAGTTTTTCTTACTGTGTCCATTGGGAATGACACCGTGCTTATTTTGTTTGTAGATGTGGCAGTACTGTAGTATTGGTCCTCGTCAAAAGCTGGTTCCTCGGTATACACGGAAATAAAGAAATTGGAAAAGAGGCTGGTCTTATCAGAGTTATCAGTTAACCTGTTTCACTGATTGTCTTTAAGACGCGGAATGCAGTCATGATTTCGTTTTGCCTTATTAACGTAAGCATAAAACCTTTTCGTTGACTATTTCTGACTGAAAGGCTGATTTTTCTTTTCTCAGAAGATTCCGACACCGATTTCGTTGTTTCTTAAAAGCGGAAATATTTTCCGGTTGTTGATATCTGGCATATGTTCTCCACAGTCTTCTTTTCTTCTTGAGATTCCTTTTTATTTCTGATGTCACCCACTCGGGTCGGGAGATGCACGATCGCCATTTAAGTGGGTAGAACTTCTCTACCACTTGCTGAATCAATTTAAGAATGAAAAACCAGGCAGCGTTTGGGTCAGGTACATGTGCAGGGCTCCAGTCTATCCCATTCAGTAATTCTTTCATTTTGGGATAATCCCCTTTCCATACATTTCTCTCCCTAACTGCGCGACGTTTGGGTACAGAAAAATGACCGTACTCCCAAACAAGAACACAATGATTACTTCGTCCAAGTGGCACGTAAGAACTTAATGCAAGGATGCAATTGTCATCTCTACTTATGACTAGATCCAAACAGCTTGACTGCTGCCCATTTCGGAACCGCGTATCCATTGTGGCATGTTGGGTAAGAAACTCGTCATTTACCAACTAAAGTAATTTCTGTTTGAATGAATTTTTCGATCGTGAGCAGTTCATTGACACCCAATCGATATCAGGAGCGTTGAAATCTCCAAGTATTAATAAGTGTTTGCTACGGCAGATTTGCTTTACCTCTGTGAGGAATGCTTCGTCCGTGTCTGTTCACTGTGCTGTGGGTCGATATACCACGGCAATATGGAGGTCTGTTTGGTTTGGGACTTTCAGTTTACAAAAAAGTGTTTCGCAAGACGAGTTCCTATTTGGCGAGGGCCCATCCTGAATGAAGTCAATGCCTTCTCATATGAACATTGCGATTCCACCACCCCTACGTCCGTTTCTATCCATGCGGATAAGTTAACATCATATATTTTTACTTCTGTGTCTGCGATTTGTACATTCAATCATGTTTCACTTAGAGCTATGAAGTCAGTTTGTAAATGGTCCACGACAAGTTTAATTTTATCCAATTTGTTCAATAGACTCTGCACATTTGTGAACATTATTTTAATCTTGTTTTCTTCCCTCGATTTCTGAAGATTTTTAGTTCTTTCTTCCACATGGTGATTTTTGCGGGATATTTTACAATATGTATCCAGTCTTCTGTCTGGGTTCAAATCTATAGGCATTTGGTAGGGCTTTTGACCGGCTTGGTTGCCGTCGATTTCACTTGATGTGCCCATAAAAACGAGCGCACCGTTTTGACGATTTTGTTGTCTACAATTTTCAAGTTTTGTTCCCCCTCGTATTGACGTCTTTTCAATTCTGCTACCAGTGTTCTCATTTTATCCGATCGATGGGAGAATAATCCGGCTGAAAAAAAACTCCACGATGATTCTTTCGTAGTCGGGACTTTCGAGCGAGCAAAAGATCTACCTGCTGTTTGCTCCCCAAGACGACTTTTAATGGTCTTGGTCGAACCTCATGCCTTTCATTTGTAACGAGAGGCCCCAATCGAAAGATCTTATTGATTTCGACTGTCACACCAGTTTCTTGTGTATCATTCAATAAATTTTGAAATGTCAGCAGATCCTGTTTTACCCTTTCTTTTGGCGTTTCCCCAGTAGCCTCTGAGACTCCCTGAACTACCAGACAAAATGATCTGTCAAGAAAAAAAACTCGTTTCTTCATCCTGCTTTCTTTAAAGTGATGGAATGTTGAATCATGCCATTTGATACATTCCTTAATACTATGCTCAAATTGGTCTTCATCGGTGAGACGGTTGGTTGACTTGCAGACATTTATATGGACCTTTCAAACAGCGTGAGTTCTCCTGATAATGCGTTTGCTTGAATAGCCTCCGGAAAACCTGCATTTTGGTTTGTTGCATCCAGGTCTGTCGATAAATCGAAGGCCACTTTTCCGCCATTACTTTCCTGGCTACCATGCCCTGCTTCATTGTAGTTCGATGGACATCTTAAGAGCATGCTGCTGTCGCTCGTCCGTGGCATTAAAGATACCTAACGATTACTGTTTTTCGACTCTTCAGAGACCGTCGATCGCTGATTTACTTTTGTGCAGTCGGATTCTATGCGCACTAGATTTCTCGAACTTGGGGAAACGCAAGACATTATTTCCTCCTCGCTTATTTTCTTTCCGGTCATCTGAATTTCAACTGACTCAGAGGTTTGTTCTAATGACTTCGTTCTTTTTCTTTTTTTGTTTCACTTAATGTTGTTTCTATTGACCTCTACCGTTTCCTTGCGATGATTATGGTCTAGCTTGCTGATGTTTTTCAGCTTATTTGCAACGTGAGTTAATTTTGTTCTGTTTAATGAGGACTTATATTTTTTCCGATAGGAGATCTAGGTCTCCTTCTTATTTCAAAACTCTGGTTGTGAGTCCACGGCATCTATCACATAGTGCTAGCCCTTCAGTGTTTAGCTTAGTTTTGGTAATGTTTAGTAGTGCACTGCTTTTTTTCAATATTGATGCTTTGTGGTTCTTCTCGGTCTGCTGAGAGTGACTTGAGTATTTCTGGTAAGTTTTTGTCACATGAAATCGAAAACGGTTTACAAAGATAGGAGAGATCATTATTTTTGTAGGCTTTACTATTTTTTTGTCTGCTGGCTTCCTGGGCGTGGCCGAGCGGTCAAGAGCATCAATAGCTAATCGAGAGGTTGGTGTTTCGAGTCCTGGCCGAAGCGGTGAATAATTTTCTCGCGTGGTCGGGTCATGAACATTTGCCTTTCGCATGCCAGCAAGATCTCTACGAGGATGCATTAAGTTTTAACGAGCAGCTTAAATTATCAAGCGAATAGTTTACTGAGCACAAAAAGAAGTGCTTTTCCAAACCGAATTCACTATCGAATGTTAATACGAAGCAAATAAGGATGCAACCTTTGAAGTGAGTTTGCCAGTGGTTCTCCCTTCCTTCCTGATGTAGACACCTTTCCTGGCGAGAGACTGTTTTCTGAAGCCCGTATGAGGCAGGATCCAAATGAAGCTGAGTAAGCTTATTATTCAAGATTCCGATATCAATTTTCGTGTGCCTGAATATCACAATGCCTATAAACAATTATAAGCTGATCTTGATAAACAGACAATATGTGATCCAATGACAACTTATTTAGTTGAGTCCAGACTTTGGGAACAGATTATTGGCCTAAAATCAAAAGCTTGGAGACGAGCGAATTTCAATTGGAAGTCCAACGCCGCCGGAATAGAAACAATATGAGCAATAAATGCGCCTTTTCGTTCAAAACCACTTATAAAAAACAACAAATTATAGGAAGAATATTCAAGAACGACTCAGCCGTTTGTAGAGGTCAAAGGTCCTGGATAATGTCCAATCTTCAAGGGATTGTGCACTTTTGGTTCACTGAGCGGTTGTCAGTATATATTGATGTAGAGGCTGTTTTATTAAGTCGACGAAGGTGATAAACAAATTCCAAATTGATGTCGATTTGTGAGGTAATTCGGCACAAGAAAAATTTCCGAAAATTCCAAAGAGCAATTGCAAACGTGCAGTTGCAGCTTTAATGTCAGGATCAGAAAAAGCGAAGTGTTAACGGTTTTCAAACTGTTCAAGCCTAGATTGTAGTATAAGATCAAAGAAAGGGAGCTGACATGTGTCACAAGACCTTGTTTTGAGGAACCCACGCTGGGCTGCACTCAATAGGTTATATTCTGTTAAATCATACATCATCTTATCTTTTATCAAGGTCTCCAGGATTTCGAAGCTGCGGACAGTGTGTTTATTGGTCTGAAATCGTCAAATGACGTAGATCGGCCGTGTTTGTGGATAGGTAGAATGTGCGATTCCTTCCATACACTGGGAAAGGTTTCACTTTCAAGAGCTAGATTAAATATCTTACATAGAAGTGACGGGAAAATATCATTATCATCCGCCTTTATAATACTGATCGGTACGCCATCTGGTCCAGGACTATAAGATTGACGAAAACGTCGAATGGCCACGGTTACGTCCCAGAGGGTAAGAGTTATGGTCTCGAGGACGGCACCGGTCCAAACATGGATGGGCGGAGGGGGAGCGGTCGAATTTTCAATAAATGTTCTGGACAAGAAAACGTTAAAATTATCAGCCGTCAATTTGTCATCAACTACAAGATTGCTAACGGAGTCTAGTAGTACGGTATGCCATGTTTTACTATGGGTTCTTATTGCGCGTGAAAAAAGTTTCGCTTCATTTAACGAACGGTTTTCGACATATTTGACCTCTTTGGCTAGCCGTTTTTCTTCGGTTAGTCTCTTGGCCTGCTCAAAAATACGGTAAATCAAGGGCAGAACGAAAATGTCATTTTGCAAATGTAATCGACGAGAGAGTTTACGCAACCTACGGTGAAAAGATAAAGGGAGATAAACCTCATCCGTGGCATTAAATTATTTCTAACGGGGAACAAAACGAGAAATAAGTGGATCTAAAACTTCGTAAAGCATACCGGTACAGGTGTTCACATCCTGACACATAAAGAAATTAGACCAGTCGTGGGAGATAAGATGTATCAATAATTCTGTCGGAAGCGCTAATCGAAAATCAAAGAAAAAGCTAAAAGAAATGACAGACAGGGGAACCGAGCAAACTATTAGAGTAAATATGATCTTGTGTGGCCTAGGGATGTCGGGGGAAATTCTCAAGTGCACTCTTATTTCAGGGGCCTTAAAAGGCAATATTTTAATGACTTCTTCGAATAAGCTCTGACGGAAAATCTGTGGGGTCATCTCTTTAAACTGCAGAGGAAGTTGGTCCATACAAATGTCCGAAGGAACGCCTTTTCGCATATTAAATGGAGGGGACCGGAAACCAGCGAATGTCAGGAAGGTTGAAATCACCTGCAATTAAGCAATACTTAAAATTTAAGTCAACTGCGGCATGGAATGCTTGTGAGAGACAAGGATCGAAATCCTCACTGGTTTTGGGCGGGCAATAAACACAGCCGATAAGTAAAGAGTTCCTATTTTTTAAGGTAATTTGAAGCCAGCAGCTTTAGTCAACCGCAGTAAATTGTGGATGATCTAAGGTCTGAAATTCCAGTGCTTGTTTTATATAGATACAGCTTCCTCCACCACGACTGCCACGGCGATCATTTCGAGTACAAGTTTAACCTATAAGAGAGAGTTCGGGGTTGGCTACGGAAGGTGTTGCCCATGTTTCAGTTACTATAACGATATCTGGACAGTGGACAAAGACTAGAGTCTGAAGCAGGGGCATTTTATTGAGCAAGGATCTGGCATTTTGAACGAACAGTTTAAGTGGGCAAGGTGGTTGTTTTTTAGGGAGAGCGGCTAATTCATCCAATGGTTCACGGGCCACTGAACATAGGGGGCGGTTGCTCCCGCCCTGTTCTGGAAAAAAGATGGGATCATACGCGCCTGATGTGGGTGAAACGGAGTAAAATATGGAGGTGGAAATGACAGACAGGGGAACTGAGCACAACTGCTAGCTATTGGGGCATGACCGGGAAATCCCTGGACAGGATACTGCAAAGTTTTACTATTAAGGTGACACAGAAGGTCAGGTGAGTCTAGTAGTGGAATAACTATCGAGGAATAACGCGTGACATCAGACCGATCTATTGGTGTGAGAGAATAAATACGTGGAAGAGTACGGCTGGAGCTAATACGAAACCGAAAGCAAAGGCAAGTTTCGAGTCTTCGAACCATTTAATTTTAACGCTCGTCAACTGACAGCTCTCGGTATACGAAATGTTGGACCCTGTGCGGGGAAAAGAGTCTAGGATTAAATACTCTCTGAAAACTTTTGATTTTGCTGCGGTCACGAGCATTCACTAGTCCAAAAAGGGCAGCAGTATTCGAGGACTGGGAGAATAAGCATTTATAAGCCGACGTTTTATTTCAGGAAGAAAAGAAAGTTATGTGTTATGAACCCACGTGACTGAGCAGCATTTGCAGAGCTACAATCTGCATCAGATGATAAAGTGAAATTATTTTTTAAAGTCAGGCCTAGGTGGTTTATAGTGAACATTCAGAGAGTGCTTTATGTTGAAAGAAAATATGGTCAGGAATCCTGACAGGGCCAAAACACATTAAACTGCTCTTGGACAAAGAAAAATTCTTCTGCTACTTTGAACTCCATTGTGACAGCGAAAATAGATCAGAGTTAATTTTATCAACGCAAATATTTTCGGTGTCCTAAGAGTATGAATAAACACACTTAAGGTCATCAACAGAAGTGAACGTTTGCAAATTGCTGATTTCTGTTGAAATATCGTTGATATAAAGAAGGAAGAGCAGCGGGCCCGGAACCGTGCCTTAAATTACACCACCTGTGATAGAGTAAGGCGTCGAGTAGCTATTAAAGACCATGAGTTTCTGCTAGCGGTTGGATAGGTAAGACCCGAGGAAGTCGATTAGTGGAGGCCGAATGCTGAGAGCATCTAATTTTAACTAAAAGATCTCCATATGGAATTTTGTTAAAGGCTTTACTAAGATCAAAATACAGAACTACCACTGGCTTCTGTTCATTACAAAGGGAAGTGAAAAGATTAAAAAAAGACTAAGTGAAAAGTTTAACATAATTCAGTACAATTCAGTATATATAAGGGAGATATGTAGAGCCTTTGAAAACCCTATTTTACAGATAGACGCTAGCAAAATAAGCAAATGTTGCATGGCGATAGTCGTTTTAGTACATCTATCATTGCTGTCGACTAAATATATGTCCATCAAGTAAAAATTTCATCAAGTCTTCTTTTAAACATTTCAACGCATTCAGCCTAAACAACAGAAGTTGGCAGTTTGTTCCATTCTTCAATCACCCATGGGGAAAAGAAGTTGGCCCGCACTTCAAGTTTGGCGTGTTTTCTTTTACGTTTGTATTGGTGACCTCAAAGAGCTTTTCATGTTTGCAAATTGAAAAAAAATCGACCATCTGAAGAGCACAATCAACTCTTCTGACCAGTTTGAAGACTAAAATCATATCCCCTCTGTATTGCCTATAAGAGAGAGGAAAAATTTTAAGCCTTTATAGTCGGCCCTCATAGGGTAGTTATTCCAATCCGCTGACTAGTTTCGTTGCCCTCCGTTGAACTTTCTCCAGCAGAGCGTAGTCATGTTTCGTCCAAGGGCACCACGCCTGAATGCAATATTCCAACACCGGCCGGATAAATGTTCCGAAAAACGCTCCCAATAAGCTCTCCGTCAAAATTAACGAAGGATCTCCTCATTGCGCCTAAGATACACATAGCTTTTTTTGCTTTATTCACACTGTGTGACGATGGTTTGAGTGTGGGTTTTATCCATATACCCAAGTCCTTTATAATATTTACCTCCTGGAGTTGGTGACCACTGATGAAGTGACTGATATTCAAACCTAATCATCCTTCTGGAACTATACCGCATTTGGATTATTTGGCATTTGTTAAAATTAAGGTTCAGAAGCCACTCATCACACCATTTTTGCAAGCGATCTAAGTTTTGTTGTAATTTCCGCGCATCCTCCGGTTTTTCAATCGAGTTCTATAACTTCAGATCGTCAGCGAACATTACCTTCTCGCATGTCAGACAATCAAGGCAGTCGTTCACGCATATCAGAAACAAAATGGAACCCAGAACGCTGCCCTGCGGAACTCCACTATGAACGGTTTCCCAGTGAGACTTGGCGTCTCCAATACAAACACACTGGCACCTGCCTGTGAGAAAGTCGGCCAACCATTTGAGTATAGATGTGAACACGCATTTGAAGTTATGTTATGCTTTGACTCAAACATTTTTAAATGTACACCATTTTTTATATTGACTGTACACATGGAATGATAGTTTTATATTAAAAGGGTCATCAAGGGCAATGCATGTAACCCTTCAAAATATACAAATATAGGTTGCCAGTCACACCCATTTGACGCAGCTTAAAGATCAGACGTCTGTGTGGAACCCCATCAAAGGCTTTGCTAAATTCAAAATTGGCTACGCAGCCTCTGCATCAATAAAAACTGACAACCACTCAGGGAACCAAACGTGTACAACCTCGTGAAGATCTGAAAGTTTTCCAGGACCTTCGACATCTCCGAACGGCTGAGTCGTTCTTGCATATTTTGCATACCATTTCCAGTTTTTTTTAAAAAAGCGTATTTGAAAAAGGTAGGTGCATTTTTTGCTCATATTGCGGTAAATACTCACCATACATAATTTTTGCGATCGATTCATGGAAGTCAAAAATATACCCTGCGGGAAGCGTGCAAAATACGTAATACCACCGAGGATCAAACCAAGGCACCAATGTGCGGGAAACGACGGTGATATCACCGAGCTATCGCCGCACTAAGAACTCGCTGATTTAAATTTAAATGAGGACATAAACACTAATCATAATATGAATTACCTAAATTCCAGGCATGTTTCATTAAAGTCACCTCCCGCCAAACGGGCCAAGAGTTTGATAAGTTTTTTGGATGTAAATTACGAGGACGAAGCATGTGCAATATGATTTAAACTTCTTCAAAAATTTTCGGAGATTAAATAGGATATGAAATGGCTGAAGATGGAGATAGAGAAGTTGAAGAAATCTCCTCACATTTTACCCGAACACAAGCAATCCCTAACGGGGGAACATGAGAGAGACAAACGCACATACGCATGCACAGCTTCCATAGCCATCAAATCCAACAAGGATGATGGCGCCACGTCCACAAAGCTAAGTTAAGCCACGTAACAGTCTCCGGAAAGGAAAGAGGGTAACCGGAAGGGATCCCAGAAAATGAAGAAACGAGTTTCGGAAGACAAAGTTTATATTTCATTCAAAAATGTAAGCCCCAGAAGCCCAGAGTCGGACAAAAATCGCTCTCATGTTGAAGTGCCAGATTCCACGAGTAACACTACCTCTTTCAACTCCCACCCTAGCGTGGGCGGGCAAAACAGGACCTCGCACATAACGCTCCCTTCTTTATTTTCTATTGTGCCCTTTCATACCTTTATATCCTTCTTAATAGTAGAATCCATTTCCAACATTTCAAAAGATCCTTCTAATGACTGTTGCGTTTGAGTGATCGGCATGGTGCTTAGAAACCCTGTTCAATACGCGCATCGTCTAATAACAACAACAGGTGCGTTACTCGCCCGTGTGTGTGTGCAAACCTCGAAGTCTTCGGCCACTACATTGGTGGCAGCGGTGGAAGGGAGAGAAGCACACACTTCCACACCAACCAAACCGACCCGCAGAGCACTGAAGACAGTGCTGCATTTCAGAGGGAGGCCATGTGACGGACGACAGTTACGACAGAATTGTTTGAATGGACTGGGAGCACTTTTCACACGGATCTTGGATGAGGATGGAGTGATGGAATGTCGGTGAAGATGCCGGTACCCCCTTCCACTCTCGAACGCTGACCCCCATCCCCACGAGTACCGTCGCCGCTTATCGTATCGCTACCCTCCGTTCAATGTCAGCATCACCTCGTCCCGTTGCCCACAGCTTTGCACTCCCCACCAGTTATCCAACAGACATGACGCAATTCCCCTCACTCCAAAACGGATATCGACACATGTAACGCTCCCTTCTTTATTTTCTACTGTGACCTTTCATACCTTTATATCCTTCTTAATAGTAGAATCCATTTCCATTATTCCTGCCGTTCCTTCTTATGAATGTTGCGCTTGACTGACCGGTATGGTACTTAGAGACCCTGTTCAATACGCGCATCGTCTAATAACAACAACAGGTGCGTTACTCGTCCGTTTGTGTGTGTGCAAACCTCGAACTCTTCGGCCGCTACATTGGTGGCAGAGGTGGGATGGAGAGTAGCACACAATTCCACACCTACAATACCGACCCGCACAGCACTGAGGACAGTGCTGCATTTCAGAAGGAGGCCATGTAACGAACCAAAATTCCAACAGAATTGTTTGAATGGATTGGTAGCACTTTTCGCGGGGATCCCGGATGAGGATGGAGTGATGGAATGTCGGTGAAGATGCCGGTGCCCCCTTTTACTCTCGAACGCTGACCCCCATCCCCACGAGTACCGTCGCCGCTTATCGTATCGCTACCCTCCGTTAAATGTCAGCATCTCCTCGTCCCGACCCTGAAGTTGCCCACAGCTTTGCACTCCCCACCGGTTATCCAACAGACATGACGCAATTCCCCCCACTCCAAACGGATATCGGCTCATTTAACGCTCCCTTTCTTTATTTTTCTATTGTGCCCTTTCATACCTTTTATATCCTACTTAATGCAGAATCAATTTCAAACATTTCTGCCGTTCCTTCTTATGAGTGTTGCCTTTGAGTGATCGGCATGGTGCTTAGAGACCCTGTTCAATACGCGCTTCGTCTAATTACAACTCCAGGTACGTTACTCGCCCGTGTGTACAAACCTCGAAGTCTTCGGCCTCCACATTGGTGGCAGAGGTGGGATGGAGAGTAGCACACAATTCCACACCTACCATACCGACACGGACAGCACTGAGGACAGTGCTGAATTTCAGAGGGAGGCCATGTAAAGAACCGCATTTCCGACAGAATTGTTTGAATGGATTGGTAGCACTTTTCGCGTGGATTCCGGATGAGGATGGAGTGATGGAATGTCGGTGAAGATGACGGTGCCCTCTTCCACTCTCGAACGCTGACCCCTCATCCCCACAGATATCGTCGCCGCTTATCGTATCGCTACCCTCCATCCATTGTCAGCATCCCCTCGTCCCAACCCTGCAGTTGCCCACAGCGTTGCACTCCCCACCGGTTATCCAACAGACATTACGCGATTCCCCCACTCCAAAAAAGATATCGACTCATGTAACGCTCCATTCTTTATATTCTATTGTGCCCTTTCATACCTTTTATATCCTTCTTAATACTAGAATCCATTTCCAACATTTCTGCCGTCCCTTCTCATGACTGTTGCGTTTGAGTGATCGGCATGGTGCTTAGAGACCCTGTTCAATACGCGCATCGTGTAATTACAACTACAGGTGCGTTACTCGCCCGTGTGTGCAAACCTCGAAGTCTTCGGCCGCTACATTGGTGGCAGCGGTAGGATGGATAGGAGCACACAATTCCACACCTACCAAACCAACCCGGACAGCACTGAGGACAGTGCTGCATTTCAGAGGGAGGCCATGTAAAGATCCACAATTCCAACAGAATTGTTTGAATGGATTGGTAGCACTTTTCGCGCGGATCCTGGATGAGGATGGAGTGATGGAATGTCGGTGAAGATGCCGGTGCCCCCTTCCACTCTCGAACGCTGACCCCATCCCCACGAGTACCGTCGCCGCTTATCGTATCGGTACACTCCATTCAATGTCAGCATCCCCTCGTCCCGACCCTGCAGTTGCCCACAGCGTTGCACTCCCCACCGGTTATCCAACAGACATGACATAATTCCCCCAACTCCAAAAAAGATATCGACTCATGTAACGCTCCCTTCTTTTTTTTCTATTTTGCCCTTTCATACCTTTTTTATACTTCTTAAAGTTGAATCAATTTCCAACATTTCTGCCGTTCCTTCTTATGACTGTTGCGTTTGAGTGATCGGCATGGTGCTTAGAGACCCTGTTCAATACGCGCATCGTGTACTTACAACTACAGGTGCGTTACTCGCCCGTGTGTGCAAACCTTGAGTCTTCGGCCGCTACATTGGTGGCAGCGATTGGATTGAGAGTAGCACACAATTACACACCAACCAAACCGACCCGGACAGCACTGAGGACAGTGCTGCATTTCAGAGGGAGGCCATGTAAAGAACCACAATTCCAACAGAATTGTTTGAATGGATTGGTAGCACTTTTCGCGCGGATCCCGGATGAGGATGGAGTGCTGGAATGTCGGTGAAGATGCCGGTGCCCCCTTCCACTCTCGAACGCTGACCCCATCCCCACGAGTACCGTCGTCGCATATCGTACCGCTTCCCTCCGTTCAATGTCAGCATCCCCTCGTCCCGACCTTGCAGTTGCCCACAGCGTTGCACTCCCCACCGGATATTTAACAGACACGACGTTATTCCCCCCACTCTAAAAGAGATATCAACTCCTGTAACGCTCCCTTCTTTATTTTATATTGTGCCCTTTCCTACCTTTTTTATCGTTCTTAATAGTAGAATCCTTGTCCAACATTTCTGCCGTCCCTTCAAATGACTGTTGAGTTTACGTGATCAGCATGGTGCTTGGAGACCCTGTTCAATACGCGCATCGTCTAATAACAACTACAGGTGCGTTACTCGTCCATGTGTGTGTGTGTGTGCAAACCTGGAACTCTTCGGCCGCTACATTGGTGGCAGCGGTGGGAGGTAGAGTAGCACACAATTCCACACGTACCAAACAAACTAGGACAGCACTGAGGACAGTTCTGCATTTCAGAGGGAGGTCATGTAAAGATCCACAATCCAGACAGAATTGTTTGAATGGATTGGTAGCACTTTTCGCGCAGATCCCGGATGCGGATGGAGTGATGGAATGTCGGTGAAGATGCCGGTGCCCCCTTCCACTCTCGAACGCTGACCCCCATCCCCACGAGTACCATCGCCACTTATCGTATCGCTACCCTCCGTTCAATGTCAGCATCACCTCGTCCCGTTGCCCACAATTTTGCACTCCCCACCGGTTATCCAACAGACATGACGCAATTCCCCCACTCCAAAAGGGATATCGACTCATGTGACGCTCCCTTCTTTATTTTTCTATTGTGCCCTTTCATACCTTTATATCCTTCTTAAAGTTGAATCCATTTCCTACATTTCTGCCGTTCCTTCTAATGGCTGTTGCGTTTGAGTGATCGGCATGGTGCTTAGAGACCCTGTTTAATACGCGCATCGTGTAATTATAACTACAGGTGTGTTACTCGCCTTGTGTGCAAACCTCGAAGTCTTCGGCCGCTACATTGGTGGCAGAGGTGGGATGGAGAGAAGCACACAATTCCACACAAACCTAACCGACCCGCACAGCACTGAGGACAGTGCTGCATTTCAGAGGGAGGCCATGTAAAGAACCACAATTCCAACAGAATTGTTTAAATGGATTGGTAGCACTTTTTGCGCGGATCCCGGATGAGGATGGAGTGATGGAATGTCGGTGAAGATGCCGGTACCCCCTTCCACTATCGAACGCTGACCCCCCTCCCCACAAGTACCGTCGTCGCTTATCGTATCGCTACCCTCCATTCGATGTCAGCATCCCCTCGTCCCGACCCTGCAGTTGCCCACAGCGTTGCACTCCCCACCGGTTATCCAACAGACATGACGTAATTCCCCCACTCCAAAAGATATATCGACTCATTTAACGCTGCTTTCTTTATTTTCTATTGTGCCCTTTCATACCTTTATATCCTTCTTAATACTAGAATCAATTTCAAACATTTCTGCCGTTCCTTCTTATGAATGTTGCGTTTGAGTGATCGGCATGGTGCTTAGAGACCCTGTTCAATACGCGTATCGTGTAATAACAACAACAGGTGCGTTACTCGCCCGTGTGTGTGCAAACCTCGAAGTCTTCGGCCGCTACATTGGTGGCAGCGGTGTGATGGAGAGGAGCACACACTAACACATACCAAACCGACCCGCACATCACTGAGGACAGTGCTGCATTTCAGGGGGAGGCCATGTAACGAACCGCATTTCCGACAGAATTGTTTGAATGGACTGGTAGCACTTTTCACGCGGATCCCGGATGAGGATGGAGTGATGGAATGTCGGTGAAGATGCTGGTGCCCCCTTTCACTCTCGAACGCTGACCCCCATCCCCACGAGTACCGTTGCCGCTAATCGTAGCGCTACCCTCCGTTCAATGTCAGTATCCCCTCGTCCCAACCCTGCAGTTGCCCACAGCGTTGCACTCCCCACCGGTTATCCAACAGACATGACGCAATTCCCCCCACTCCAAAAGGGATATTGACTCATTTAACGCTGCTTTCTTGTTTTTCTATTGTGCCCATTCATACCTTTATATCCTTCTTAATACTAGAATCAATTTTAAACATTTCTGCCGTTCCTTCTTATGAAAGTTGCGTTTGAGTGATCGGCATGGTGCTTAGAGACCCCGTTCAATACGCGCATCGTCTAATATCAACTACAGTAGCGTTAATCGCCCGTGTGTGTGCAAACCTCGAAGTCTTCGGCCGCTTTATTAGTGGCAGCGGTGTGATGGAGAGGAGCACACAATCAACACCTACCAAACCGATCCAGACAGCACTGAGGACAGTCCTGCATTTCAGAGGGAGGCCATGTTACGAACCACAGTTCCAACAGAATTGTTTGAATGGACTGGTAGCCTTTTTCGCGCGGATCCCGGATGAGGATGGAGTGATATAATGCCAGTGAAGATGCCGGTGCCCCTTCCACTCTCGAACGCTGACCCCCATCCCCACGAGTACCGTCGCCGCTTATCTTATCGCTACCCTCCGTTCAATGTCAGCATCCCCTCGTACCGACCCTGCAGTTGCCCACAGCGTTGCACTCCCCACCGGTTATCCAACAGACATGACGCAATTCACCCCACTCCAAAAGGGATATCGACTCATGTAACGCTCCCTTCTTTCTTTTCTGGTGTGCCCTTTCATACCTTTATATTCTTCTCAATAGTAGAATCCATTTCCATTATTTCTGCCGTTCCTTCTTATGAATGTTGCGTTTGAGTGATCGGCATGGTGCTTAGAGACCCTGTTCAATACGCGCATCGTCTAATAACAACTACAGGTGCGTTAATCGACCGTGTGTGATGCCATCCTCGCAGTCATCGGCCGTTACATTAAAGGCAGCGGTGTGATGGAGAGGAGCACACAATTCCACACCTACCAAACCGACCCAGACAGCACTGAGGACAGTGCTGCATTTCAGAGGGAGGCCATGTGACGAACCACAGTTCCAACAGAATTGTTTGAATGGACTGGTAGCCTTTTTCACGCGGATCTCGGATGAGGATGGAGTGATGAAATGACGGTGAAGATGCCGGTGCCCCCTTCCACTCACGAACGCTGACCCCCATCCCCACGAGTACCATCGCCGCTTACCGTATCGCTACCCTCCGGTCAATGTCAGCCTCCCCTCGTCCCGACCCTGCAGTTGCCCACAGCGTTGCACTCCCCACCGGTTATCCAACAGACATGACGTTATTCCCCCCACTCCAAAAGAGATATCGACTCATGTAACGCTCCCTTCTTTTATTTTTCTATTGTGCCCTTTCATACCTTTTTTATATCCTTCTTAATACTAGAATCCATTTCCAACATTTCTGCCGTCCCTTCTCATGACTGTTGCGTTTGAGTGATCGGCATGGTGCTTAGAGACCCTGTTCAATACGCGCATCGTCTAATAACAACTACAGGTGCGTTACTCGTCCATGTGTGTGTGTGTGTGCAAACCTGGAACTCTTCGGCCGCTACATTGGTGGCAGCGGTGGGAGGTAGAGTAGCACACAATTCCACACGTACCAAACAAACTAGGACAGCACTGAGGACAGTTCTGCATTTCAGAGGGAGGTCATGTAAAGATCCACAATCCAGACAGAATTGTTTGAATGAATTGGTAGCACTTTTCGCGCAGATCCCGGATGCGGATGGAGTGATGGAATGTCGGTGAAGATGCCGGTGCCCCCTTCCACTCTCGAACGCTGACCCCCATCCCCACGAGTACCATCGCCACTTATCGTATCGCTACCCTCCGTTCAATGTCAGCATCACCTCGTCCCGTTGCCCACAATTTTGCACTCCCCACCGGTTATCCAACAGACATGACGCAATTCCCCCACTCCAAAAGGGATATCGACTCATGTGACGCTCCCTTCTTTATTTTCTATTGTGCCCTTTCATACCTTTATATCCTTCTTAAAGTTGAATCCATTTCCTACATTTCTGCCGTTCCTTCTAATGGCTGTTGCGTTTGAGTGATCGGCATGGTGCTTAGAGACCCTGTTTAATACGCGCATCGTGTAATTATAACTACAGGTGTGTTACTCGCCTTGTGTGCAAACCTCGAAGTCTTCGGCCGCTACATTGGTGGCAGAGGTGGGATGGAGAGAAGCACACAATTCCACACTAAAACCTAACCGACCCGCACAGCACTGAGGACAGTGCTGCATTTCAGAGGGAGGCCATGTAAAGAACCACAATTCCAACAGAATTGTTTAAATGGATTGGTAGCACTTTTTGCGCGGATCCCGGATGAGGATGGAGTGATGGAATGTCGGTGAAGATGCCGGTACCCCCTTCCACTATCGAACGCTGACCCCCCTCCCCACAAGTACCGTCGTCGCTTATCGTATCGCTACCCTCCATTCGATGTCAGCATCCCCTCGTCCCGACCCTGCAGTTGCCCACAGCGTTGCACTCCCCACCGGTTATCCAACAGACATGACGTAATTCCCCCACTCCAAAAGATATATCGACTCATTTAACGCTGCTTTCTTTATTTTCTATTGTGCCCTTTCATACCTTTATATCCTTCTTAATACTAGAATCAATTTCAAACATTTCTGCCGTTCCTTCTTATGAATGTTGCGTTTGAGTGATCGGCATGGTGCTTAGAGACCCTGTTCAATACGCGTATCGTGTAATAACAACAACAGGTGCGTTACTCGCCCGTGTGTGTGCAAACCTCGAAGTCTTCGGCCGCTACATTGGTGGCAGCGGTGTGATGGAGAGGAGCACACACTAACACATACCAAACCGACCCGCACATCACTGAGGACAGTGCTGCATTTCAGGGGGAGGCCATGTAACGAACCGCATTTCCGACAGAATTGTTTGAATGGACTGGTAGCACTTTTCACGCGGATCCCGGATGAGGATGGAGTGATGGAATGTCGGTGAAGATGCTGGTGCCCCCTTTCACTCTCGAACGCTGACCCCCATCCCCACGAGTACCGTTGCCGCTAATCGTAGCGCTACCCTCCGTTCAATGTCAGTATCCCCTCGTCCCAACCCCTGCAGTTGCCCCACAGCGTTGCACTCCCCACCGGTTATCCAACAGACATGACGCAATTCCCCCCACTCCAAAAGGGATATTGACTCATTTAACGCTGCTTTCTTGTTTTTCTATTGTGCCCATTCATACCTTTATATCCTTCTTAATACTAGAATCAATTTTTAAACATTTCTGCCGTTCCTTCTTATGAAAGTTGCGTTTTGAGTGATCGGCATGGTGCTTAGAGACCCCGTTCAATACGCGCATCGTCTAATATCAACTACAGTAGCGTTAATCGCCCGTGTGTGTGCAAACCTCGAAGTCTTCGGCCGCTTTATTAGTGGCAGCGGTGTGATGGAGAGGAGCACACAATCAACACCTACCAAACCGATCCAGACAGCACTGAGGACAGTCCTGCATTTCAGAGGGAGGCCATGTTACGAACCACAGTTCCAACAGAATTGTTTGAATGGACTGGTAGCCTTTTTCGCGCGGATCCCGGATGAGGATGGAGTGATATAATGCCAGTGAAGATGCCGGTGCCCCCTTCCACTCTCGAACGCTGACCCCCATCCCCACGAGTACCGTCGCCGCTTATCTTATCGCTACCCTCCGTTCAATGTCAGCATCCCCTCGTACCGACCCTGCAGTTGCCCACAGCGTTGCACTCCCCACCGGTTATCCAACAGACATGACGCAATTCACCCCACTCCAAAAGGGATATCGACTCATGTAACGCTCCCTTCTTTCTTTTCTGGTGTGCCCTTTCATACCTTTATATTCTTCTCAATAGTAGAATCCATTTCCATTATTTCTGCCGTTCCTTCTTATGAATGTTGCGTTTGAGTGATCGGCATGGTGCTTAGAGACCCTGTTCAATACGCGCATCGTCTAATAACAACTACAGGTGCGTTAATCGACCGTGTGTGATGCCATCCTCGCAGTCATCGGCCGTTACATTAAAGGCAGCGGTGTGATGGAGAGGAGCACACAATTCCACACCTACCAAACCGACCCAGACAGCACTGAGGACAGTGCTGCATTTCAGAGGGAGGCCATGTGACGAACCACAGTTCCAACAGAATTGTTTGAATGGACTGGTAGCCTTTTTTCACGCGGATCTCGGATGAGGATGGAGTGATGAAATGACGGTGAAGATGCCGGTGCCCCTTCCACTCACGAACGCTGACCCCCATCCCCACGAGTACCATCGCCGCTTACCGTATCGCTACCCTCCGGTCAATGTCAGCCTCCCCTCGTCCCGACCCTGCAGTTGCCCACAGCGTTGCACTCCCCACCGGTTATCCAACAGACATGACGTTATTCCCCCCACTCCAAAAGAGATATCGACTCATGTAACGCTCCCTTCTTTATTTTCTATTGTGCCCTTTCATACCTTTTATATCCTTCTTAATACTAGAATCCATTTCCAACATTTCTGCCGTCCCTTCTCATGACTGTTGCGTTTGAGTGATCGGCATGGTGCTTAGAGACCCTGTTCAATACGCGCATCGTCTAATAACAACTACAGGTGCGTTACTCGTCCATGTGTGTGTGTGTGTGCAAACCTGGAACTCTTCGGCCGCTACATTGGTGGCAGCGGTGGGAGGTAGAGTAGCACACAATTCCACACGTACCAAACGAAACTAGGACAGCACTAGAGGACAGTTCTGCATTTCAGAGGGAGGTCATGTAAAGATCCACAATCCAGACAGAATTGTTTTGAATGAATTGGTAGCACTTTTTGCGCAGATCCCGGATGCGGATGGAGTGATGGAATGTCGGTGAAGATGCCGGTGCCCCTTCCACTCTCGAACGCTGACCCCCCATCCCCACGAGTACCATCGCCACTTATCGTATCGCTACCCTCCGTTCAATGTCAGCATCACCTCGTCCCGTTGCCCACAATTTTGCACTCCCCACCGGTTTATCCAACAGACATGACGCAATTCCCCCCACTCAAAAGGGATATCGACTCATGTGACGCCCCTTCTTTATTTTCTATTGTGCCCTTTCATACCTTTTATATCCTTCTTAAAGTTGAATCCATTTCCTACATTTCTGCCGTTCCTTCTAATGGCTGTTGCGTTTGAGTGATCGGCATGGTGCTTAGAGACCCTGTTCAATACGCGCATCGTGTAATTATAACTACAGGTGTGTTACTCGCCCGTGTGTGCAAACCTCGAAGTCTTCGGCCGCTACATTGGTGGCAGAGGTGGGATGGAGAGAAGCACACAATTCCACACTAAACCTAACCGACCCGCACAGCACTGAGGAGCAGTGCTGCATTTCAGAGGAGGCCATGGAGAACCACAATTCCAACAGAATTGTTTGAAAATGGATTGGTAGCACTTTTTGCGCGGATCCCGGATGAGGATGGAGTGATGAATGTCGGTGAAGATGCCGGTACCCTTCCACTATCGAACGCTGACCCCCTCCCCACAAGTACCGTCGTCGCTTATCGTATCCGCTACACCTCCATTCGATGTCAGCATCCCTCGTCCCGACCCCTGCAGTTGCCCACAGCGTTGCACTCCCACCGGTTATCCAACAGACATGACGTAATTCCCCCACTCCAAAAAGATATATCGACTCATTTAACGCTGCTTTCTTTATTTTCTATTGTGCCCTTTCATACCTTTATATCCTTCTTAATACTAGAATCAATTTCAAACATTTCTGCCGTTCCTTCTTATGAATGTTGCGTTTGAGTGATCGGCATGGTGCTTAGAGACCTGTTCAATACGCGTATCGTGTAATAACAACAACAGGTGCGTTACTCGCCCGTGTGTGTGCAAACCTCGAAGTCTTCGGCCGCTACATTGGTGGCAGCGGTGTGATGGAGAGGAGCACACACTAACACACATCACCAAACCGACCCGCACATCACTGGAGGACAGTGCTGCATTTCAGGGGAGGCCATAACGAACCGCATTTCCGACAGAATTGTTTGAATGGACTGGTAGCACTTTTCACGCGGATCCCGGATGAGGATGGAGTGATGGAATGTCGGTGAAGATGCTGGTGCCCCCTTTCACTCTCGAACGCTGACCCCCATCCCCACGAGTACCGTTGCCGCTAATCGTAGCGCTACCCTCCGTTCAATGTCAGTATCCCCTCGTCCCAACCCTGCAGTTGCCCACAGCGTTGCACTCCCCACCGGTTATCCAACAGACATGACGCAATTCCCCCCACTCCAAAAGGGATATTGACTCATTTAACGCTGCTTTCTTGTTTTCTATTGTGCCCATTTCATACCTTTATATATCCTTCTTAATAGTAGAATCAATTTTTAAACATTTCTGCCGTTCCTTCTTATGAAAGTTGCGTTTGAGTGATCGGCATGGTGCTTAGAGACCCCGTTCAATACGCGCATCGTCTAATATCAACTACAGGTAGCGTTAATCGCCCGTGTGTGTGCAAACCTCGAAGTCTTCGGCCGCTTTATTAGTGGCAGCGGTGGGATGGAGAGGAGCACACAATCAACACCTACCAAACCGATCCAGACAGCACTGAGGACAGTCCTGCATTTTCAGGGGAGGCCATGTTACGAACCACAGTTCCAGACAGAATTGTTTGAATGGACTGGTAGCCTTTTTCAGCGCGGATCCCGGATGAGGGATGGAGTGATATAATGCCAGTGAAGATGCCGGTGCCCCTTCCACTCTCGAACGCTGACCCCCATCCCCACGAGTACCGTCGCCGCTTATCTTATCGCTACCCTCCGTTCAATGTCAGCATCCCCTCGTCCCGACCCCTAGCAGTTGCCCACAGATTTTCATAACGAAGATCTAGATCGTGTGTCATTTGTTCCTTCGGAATGCAGGCGTGAATTCTGGAACAGCCCGTATTATGATATTTTGCTTACGATTTTTGGGTGAGATCCTAATTTACCCGCTTACGCTATGGTGGGAGTTCACAGAGGGGGCATTACTCGAGAATGCTGGCAGTTCAACATTAAAGTTATTTTTGTCCGACGCTGGGGTTCTGGGACTTACATTTTTGTATGATATATTACATTTGTCTTCAAAAACTCGTTTCTTTATTTTCTGGGATCACCGCCGGTTGCTTTCGTTCCTTACTAGAGACTATTTTACGGCTAAACGAAGCTCCGTAGACTCAGATGCATCTTCCTTATTAGATGTGATGGCTGCGGAAGCTGTGCTAGCGCAGTGGCGTTTGTCTTCCTCATGTTTCCTCGTAAGGGACTGTTTCTGTTCAGGTAAAATGTGAGGAAGGTTCTTCAAATCCTCTATCTCGATCTTCAGCCCCTGCATATACTTTTCAATCTGCAAATTTCTTGAAGAAGTTTAAAGCATGTCGCACATGCTTCGTCCTCGTAATTGACATCCAAAAAAACTCTTGGCCCATTTTGCGGGAGGAACTTTAAAGAAACATGTCCGAAAATGAGGTCATTCATGTTATGATTAGTGTGTATTCCATAATTTGAATTTAAATCAGCAAGTTCATCGTGTGGCAATAGCCCATTGGTATCACCATCGTTTTCCACACATTGGTACCCTGGTTTGAACCTCGGTGGTACCACGTATTTTGCGAGATTCCTGAAGGGTATACTTTTGACTTCAATTATAGATTGCAAAACGATAAAGGGTGTTAAAGTTGAAGGGTTCATGCCTATAACCCATTTCAATTTTTTTAGCGTTCAGTTCAACAAAACCTTACTAGTCATTGAATCACACACCAGAACTATGCGCTCGGAGACAGTCGCCTGTGATTGGATTGACTCTACCCATGTCGAATGAGCACTAGAAATTTCATAAGTTACAGACTACTCTTGCCCAAACATTCTGAAAACAGAACATTAATTTCAATACTTTAATGCTATATTTTTCATACTTTGCTATTAATGTGCATTTAAATCACGTTTTTTACTTAAAACAAACTCGTTCTTTCGCACACCACTGTAACAAAACACAGTTCCGACAGAATTGTTTTAATGGGCTGGGAGCGCTTTAAGCGCGGATCCCGGATGGGGATGGAGTGATGAAATGTCGGTAGAGATGCCGGTGCCCCCTTCCACTCTCGAACGCTGACCCCCGTCCCCATGAGTACCGTCACCGCTTATCGAATCGCTATCCTCCGTTCAATGTCAGCATCCCCTCGTCCCGACCCTGCAGTTGCCCACAGCGTTGCACTCCCCACTGGTTATCCAACAGACATGACATAATTCCCCCCACTCCAAAAGGGACATCGCTTCATGTAACACTCCCTTATTTATTTTCTATTGTGCCCTTTTATACCTTTATATCCTTCTTAATAGTAGAATCCATTTCCAACATTTCTGATGTTCCTTCTAATAACTGTTGCGTTTGAGTGATCGGCATGGTGCTTAAAGACGCTGTTCAATACGCGCATCGTCTAATAACGACTACAGGTGCGTTACTCGCCCATGTGTGTGCAAACTTCGAAGTCTTCGGCCACTACATTGGTGGCAGCGGTGGGATGGAGAGGAGCACACACTTCCACACCTGCCAAACCAACCCGCACAGCACTGAGGACAGTGCTGCATTTCAGAAGGAGGCCATGTAACGAAACACAGTTCCCACAGAATTGTTTGAATGGGCTGGGAGCACTTTAAGCAAGGATCCCGGATGGGGATGGAGTGATGGAATGTCAGTAAAGATGCCGCAGCCACCTTCCACTCTCGATCGCTGACCCCCGTCCCCACGCGTACCGTCACCGCTTATCGTATATTTATCCTCCGTGCAATGTCAGCATCCCCTCGTCCCGACCCTGCAGTTGCCCACTGCGTTGCACTCCCCACTGGTTATCCAACAGACATGACATAATTCCCCACACTCCAAAAGGGACATCGCTTCATGTAACGCTCACTTATTTATTTTCTTTTGGGCCCTTTTATACCTTTATATCCTTCTTAATAGTAGAATCCATTTCCAACATTTCTGCCGTTCCTTCTAATGACTGTTTCGTTTGAGTGATCGGCATGTGGCTTAGAGACACTGTTCAATACGCGAATCGTCTAATAACGACTACAGGTGCGTTACTCTCCCGTGTGTGTGGAAACCTCGAAGTCTTCGGCCTCTACACCACAACTATGCGCTTGTAGGCACTCGCATACGATTGGATATAATTGACAATCGAATAGCCCGTGATCGAATTTATCCCTGTTGAATGAGCTCTTGAAAATTCATAGGTGACGTACTATTCTTGAACCGAAAATTCTTTAACACGAAACATTAATTAAAAAACTGTATAGTTATTTTTTTTCATATTTTACTATTACTCTGTCTTTGAATACAGGTTTTTCTGCTTAAAACACACCACTTGTTTCGTACACTGTTAACCAATCCTAAAACCATACCATAGGAAAAGTGGCAGCAGAAAAATGTTTGTCTTAGGATTTATCCTTTGTAGATTGGAGATTTAATTGGCTGTGTCTATAATCCTCCGTGTTATTCTGGCAATGAAAGCGAGCTCTGTGAACTATTTGAAAAAGTTGCAGACACTCAATTTGATGTCAAAATAATCGTAGGCGATTTCAATCTGCCAGACGTTGACTGGCAGGCAAATTCCTCTCCGCCTAAACATCGGAAATTGGTCGATACTATTAACTTTTCAAACATGTCCCAACTGGTCAGATCAGTTACTAGAAATATAAAAATTTTAGATTTAATTTTTACAAATGATGTCACCCTCTGTTTATAAATTTTCATCATGATCTTTTCACAAGTGATCACGCAATAATTCACTGTTGTTTTCCAGTTCCCCTTCTTACGAAGCCTGAAGTTAAATGCAATAACCTCGACTTTGATAACACAAACCATAAAATGATTAATAATTTCGTAAGCACTCTAGATTGGCATAGCATATTCGCAATCAACGATCCAAACTTTTTCCGTGAGCTATTTCAGAGCCTCACAGAACAAATCCAGGCTTAAATCCCATTGAAGATATTTAATTCAAATCCAGCTTCTTCTACTGTTCCGCATTTTCTCCAGAACAGACTTAAAAAATTACGAAAGCAACTTAAAGATTAATATAAAAGCTCTTTGTCAGTTCATTTAAGGATTGCACAAATATTTGAATTAGAATCGAGAATAAGGCTCGCGACAGATAAGCGTAGGGAGTCTCGGGCACTAAATGATGGCAATTTATCCAAATCTGTTGCTCTTATCTTCCATGTTCGGTCATCGGCTAAGCGTCTGAATGTAACTCCGCCCTTACTCAACTGTAACAAAAAACTTGTTACAGATGATTTGGGCAAAGCAGAGTTGTTAAATTCGTTTTTTGCCAACCACTTTACCACTGAAACAAGCCCCACTCCCACAATTCCTCTGCTTTCAAATTCGCTTCTATCAACCATTAATTTCTCGCCTTCATGTATTCAAAAGGAAATAGCTCACCTTAAAAATTCACATTCGGTTGGAACTCATAACATTTCAAACTCACTTATTAAACAGTATAGGGATTTTCCACCTTTACTAAGCAAGTTATTCTCAGTATTTCTCGAAAATGGTTTCTTCGCCGATTATTTGAAAACTTCTATTATAATACCAGTTTTTAAATCTGGTTCCCGCTCGGACATTCATAACTATCGCGGTGATCATAAAACGCCTTCTCTTGCTAAACTCTTCGAAAAACTAATTGCAAAACAAATCACAGATTTTTGCATAAGCAATCAAATTATCAACTTTTCCCAACACGGCTTCTTACCGGACCGCTCTTGTGAAACCTGCCACATGTCTTTTCTAAATCTACTAACCTCTCTTCGTAATGATCATCTGTCTGTGGTAGTTATCTATTTTGATCTTAGTAAGGCATTCGAAAAGTGCCTCATTAACGACTTCTAGCTAAACTAGAAGCTATAGGATTTCTTAGTCCCCTTACTGATTTTATTAGATCATACCTCAATGATCGAAAACAAAATAAGTTTTTTAGTGCGGTCCTCATACTCAAGGGCTGCCCCGATTGTGAGTGGCGTCCTTCAAGGTACTCTATGAGGTCCTCTGTTGTTCTTACTGTATATAAATGATATTTTATTGATAGGTAAACATTCTCAATCTTTTATTTATGCTGATGACGTCAAATGCATGTATTCCTTCTCTAACTCTACGACCGAACAATGCCTTGAAAAAATGCATTCGGACTTAGACGCCCTTTCGGCCTGGAGCTCCACATGGCTAATGGAGTTCTCACCTTCTAAGTGTCGCTACATGAGTTTTGGGCCTGTAAGGCTGCCGCATCCTCTTATTTTTAAAGGTTGCCCTATGATTGAATGTTCCTCCATCAAGGACGTGGGCTTAAGCTACACAAATAAATTAGATCTTTCGCCTCATGCCGAAAGAATTACGGCCAAAGCTGCTCAGATTTGCGGCTTTATTTCTTATAATTTCTACCTTCCTCAAATTAAATTAAGACTTTATCGTATGTTTGTACTTCCGATTCTTGAATTTTGCTGTCCTTTTTCGGTTTAATGAACGAATCTAGTCGTTCAAAAATTGAAAATGTCCAAAGACATTTCACAAAAAAACTCCTATTTCCGACTCTTTCAACTGCTTCCTACTCAACAAGATGCCAGCTAACGAAGCATAAATTTCTTTGGGTCAGGAGACTTGAAGCAGGCTTTTGTCTCCTTTTCCGACTAAATAATAGTTCAACTCTCCCCAAGCTTTATGTCATTATCCCCGTTAGTCTTCGTAATAACCTAAGAAATTTTGCACTAATTATACCTACCCCTGCGTCCTCCACGTGTAAACGCTCTCTCTTCTTTGCTTCTAGGTATAGTTTTCTTTGGAATAACATGCCAATTGAAATTAGGTCGTTAACTTGTCTATCTGCATTCAAGCGAAGACTGCACATTTATCTTAACACTGATTCTATTAACCTTTTATTTTCCTCATCTTTTCCCAGTAGCTTTCCCCATGACTCGGAGAAAGTACCATCGGGAATTTAAATGACCCTCTTGAAACTATATTTTCGCTACCTCGGGTCGCCTATGAACTATGATTATGAATTAAGAATTTATATTTGGTAAGCACCGGAAAGGCACTGTCTAAGCAAAGATTAGTAACGAAATAAAGTTATGACAATTTGTGCAGATAAAATGTACAAATACGTTACTTGTCCTGCTATGTCAACAGTTAGCAATGTTTAAAAATTAGTGGTGAACTAGAAATAAATAGGCAGTGAAAAAAACTCCGTCCATAAAAATGGAGGCAGAGTTCAATAGGCCTTCATTTTTGAATAGAAGGTAGGAGAAAAAACTGCTTTGCAAAAAATGGTCAGGTGGTAGAGTAGGATAGGGTAATACTGAAGTAGCAGTTCATAATGAGATATTGAAACGTCGAGGTGATTCGTTCTTGATCACTTAGGCGTATGAAACAAAATCTCACGAAAATGCGTCAATGAACTTAAGTCCTCAGCATCTTAGGATCTATAATTGAATTCTGATGAGGGTTAGTATCCAAAGAAACGGTAGCATTTTAGAGTGTGAACCACCGAATGTGAACGTCCGAATGACGTCATCGTTTGGAGTACTGGTGATATAAGGAGACATCATAGTTCATGGGTGACTCGAAGTAGTGAAAATATAGTTTCAAGAGGGTCACTTAAATTCCTGATGGTCCTTTCTCCGATTCATGGGGAAAGCTACTGGGAAATGATGAGGAAAATAAAAGGTTAATAGAATCAGTGTTAAGATAAATGTGCAGTCTTCGCTTGAATGCAGATAGACTAGTTAACGACTTAATTTCAATTGGCAAGTTATTCCAAAGAAAACTATACCTAGAAGCAAAGAAAAGAGAGCGTTTACACGTGGAGGATGCACCAGTCGTCCAAACAATGACGTTATTCGGACGTACACATTCGGTGGTCCACAGTCTAAAATGCTACCGTTTCTTTGGATACTAACCATCATCAGAATTCAATTCTGGATCCTCAGATGCTGAGGACTTAAGTTCATTGACGCATTTTCGTGAGATTTTGTTTCATTCGCCTAAGTTATCAAGAACTAATCACCTCGATGTTTCATTATCTCATTCTGAAATGCTACTTCCGTATTACCCTACTCTTCCACCTGACCATTTTTTCCTAAGCAGTTTTTTTCTCCTATCTTCTATTAAAAAATGAAGGCTTATTGCACTCTGCCTCCATTTTTATGGTAGTAGTTTTTTTTCAGTGCCTATTTTTTTCTAGTTCACCATTAATTTTTAAACATCGCGAACTGTTGACATAGCATGACAAGTTATGTATTTGTACATTTTATCTGCACACATTGTCATAACTTTATTTCGTTACTAATATTTGCTTAAACAGTGCCTTGCTGGTGCTTACCAAATATAAATTCTAAATTCTAGATTGAGGCCACTCAAGAGGTGGCATATCAATATACCTAGTATTTTTATTTGTATTAATATCTGAAAGCTTAATCTATGTGCCTTATTCCTTTACAGAAGAGCATTATAAGAGAGGTTCAATTCGAGAGACTACTGGAACAATAAGAAAGGCGTGATCGAAACGCACGAAACTGCACGTGAGTGAAGAAAACTATCTGCCATGTTGAACTCCATTGCCAATAGCATAGTAGATCGGGTTAACTTTCTCACCGTAAACGTTCGCATTGTCACTTTAAGTCACTTTATTGACGGAATTAGGCTTCCATCCTTTAACTCTCTATTCACATTCAAATTTGTCGATAAAAAAAATGTTTACAGCACTAAATCTCACAGCTGTTAATTTAAGGTCCTCGATATGTATGGACCAGGCACAAGCTACCGCTACTAACATAATCTTTATTTTATGTACCATAGTTTCTCAGCAAATGAGCGTCTACTTTGCATTAAAATGTGTGAACAGTTTCTGAAATGAGCACTTTGTCAGGGAGCCCGTTCCATGCACCCACGACCCTCTGCAAAAAGGCGTTCTGATGGACGCCCATTTGGACCAACTTCCTTTGCAGTTTAAAGGGATGACCCTCAGATGTTCTTTCCAAGCCATTCGAAGAAGTCAGTTAATTTCAGGGCGCACTCGCGGTCTCTGACAATCCGGTATATTTTGATGAGTTCCCTACGTAGTTGTCTTTAATTGAGATGAAACAAATCAAGTTTAGGCAGTCTAGCTTCGTAGCGTAGACGACTAAAATTCTTGACCATCTTCAACGACGTTGACAAGCTCGTAAAATTCTAAGAAGGGGAGACGAAGAACTTGAAGTCGAGAGAGGCCCAGATGATTTCTCAAAAAATGTGTTATAACTTCAAACAAAGCTCGTTCTTACCGAAAGACGCTCAAGTGGAATCCTCTGCGGGTGATACAGGAGCAAGTGAAGAACGACATGACAAATTTTACAAAAAGGGTTCACCATTAACTTTAGGAATCGTTTCTTGTACAGACGCAAATAGCAACGTCGTCCTAATTGGAATTCTTCCTGACACTGATGCCCTGTCAACAAATCAGAGCACCAAGTTACCAAAGAGAAATTTGGACCAAAAACGGAATCTTGTTATTAAAAGGGCTTTCGATTTCACTTCTCTGATTACAAAGGAAAGGGTTGAACATGACCTCAGTCTTTTCCGAGCAAATTCGATTCTTCAATATGGCGAATGCGTTACCATGCACAAATCATTCCGTTTAGGAAAGCGGGTGTTTCACGTGAACTTTCGTTATCGAGGATTCTCAAAATTATTCTTGAGAACTATGCTCAGGCTTTACCTCTTATATAACTGAGAAAGGCTCTTCGTAGCTCACACTATGGTATGTTTTTTAGCCGGATTAAGAACCGACAGAAAGGCACAAAATGAGAATGCTGAGAACAGAACTGCTGAGGAGAACCGAACAGGGGGAGAAATGGCTCCAAACAAATGATAGGGAAATAAAAGTGATGAAGAGGTATTTCTTGTGGTAGACTCTGAACATCAGCAAGACGAGTCCTCACTGAGACGGAGGACACTAAATACGAAGTACCCAACTATACATAGCTCGTATAACAAAAGGAAGGCGCTCCAGAACTCGGTTGATGTTCACTTATAAGACCTTAGTCTGGGTAAGATGGACACTAGTTCGTCTCTGAAAGTACGGACAGATTCTCGCATTCAATCCCACAAAATGAGCAGAAGTCTTTATGGAGGAGTTACCCAGGCTAACTTGGAATGTTTGTGTACCAAAGCTCAAAGTCTCCTTTTAGAAATATACGAACTCAAGACACTAGTCTCAAACCGAACCCCCTGATGTCGTCGCCCTTACGGAAACGGTGCTCAAAGGCAAAATCGTGGATAGCGAGTTTTCAATGAATGGATACCAGATCTTTGTAAGCAACCGTGAAAATAGGGAGGAGGAGTGGCTGTATAAGCAAGGACAGAAATCTCGGTAGTCGAACGAGCGCAGGCCATCTTCCTTGAATATAAATTTCTCTCGATAAAGATAAAAAACTGTTCACAAAACCTACAAGTATTGACGATCTACGGAATGCCAAACATTCCAAGTGCAGCTGATGAGTCATTCCTTCATTTGGTCAAGGATGTAGCAAGTCACCAGGAAGCGCTTATTGCTGGAGATTTCAAGGCACCTACAATAGACTGGGTAAATCTGACAGTTGAAGGTGCGCCAACTTCCTTCGGACGTAAGCTAACGGATCTCAATCTCGACCAACCGCTTGCACAGAAGTTTAACATACTAACGAGATATTGAGAGAAACAGAGAGCCAATTGCCTGGACCTAATATTTACGATCGACTTCTCTAACATTGATTAAGTGTATTCTATTGCACCCTGCAGTAACAGTGACCATAGTAAGCTGCTGTTGGATAACTCACTTTTTTTCCAGCGCCATAAGAGTACGAAAGGCCAGTGAAATATACGAAAGGCGATGAAGAAAGAACTGATGTCCATGAAATGGGATTTTGTGCTCAAAGGGAATCCGTAGGATGACTGGCGATCGTTAACGACCGTTTCCCTCAATCTGATTGAACGCTTTTGTCCAGTGAATGTGCAAAAGGTGACGAGTCGCCCTGCTTGGTTAACAAGAGAACTTAACAGGCAGTTAAAGAAGAAAAATAAACAAATTAAAGGTTGTTAGGGAAACAGGGTCAGCAGAACATCTCGAGGTATTTCATCAACAACGAAATGCTATCATAAATGATCCGTCAGGCAAGGAAGAACTATGAATCAAGAATTAGCCAGCATGTGGAAAATTAGCCTGCAATTTTATTCCAGTATATCAATAGTCGAATAAAAACAAGAACCCGGTGGCAGTACTTATGGATGGAAATGGTGTTAAAGTCGTTGAAAATTGCGAGAAAGCTGAGCACTTGGGTCATTTCTTTGCATGGAGGAAAACCGAGTACTCTCAGAGCTCCAGCACGGCTTCAGACAGAATCGCTTTTGTGTTTACAATTTATTGCTCTCCACAGTGCAGTGAACTCGCGCAATGGACAAAAATGGTAGAGTTGACGTCATCTGCACTGGTTTCAAAAGGCGTTTGACAGTGTCCAACACAAACGTCTAATCTATAAATTATCTGAAATTGGAATTAGAGGAATACTGCTGACATGGATTGGAGATTTTCTTGCAGGAAGATTGCAAACTGTGTGCATCGATAATTGGAAGTCAATACCTACTCCGGTTCTAAGTGGTGTCCTCAAATGCTTCGTTTTAGGGCCGTTACTCTTCTAAGTGCACATCAACGACTGTGTCGACGACCTGGGTTGCATTGCCATCATGTTTGCAGACGATGTAAAATTGTAGAGGGCAATCAGTTCTTATGCCGATACATACGCACTTCAATAGTGTCTCAACATTTTTGCAACTGGTCTGCTCATTGGCTCTTACATTTTAATTTGGGAAGAGTGTGGTCCTAAGACTCCGTACAAGACGCACCAGTGTCGACCTCGTGCAGGTCGCATTTCCAAAAACGCTGCGAAAATATATGGGTTCATGTCACATCTTTATTTTAATCAGGAAATCCAGTTTATACTTTATCGAATTTTTGTCCTTCCAAGCCCTGAAGCTCATTGCCCCTTCTTTGGTCTAATTAGAGAAAGCGCTCGTAAGGAAACCGAAAAGGTTCCGGGATATTTACCTCAAAGTCTCTTTTCTCGAGCTGCACCAAATAATCTTTATACTGAGAGATATCGAGTGGCAAAAAATAAAGTTATATGAGCTAGAAGCCAGCCTTGGTATCATTTTTCTTATTAACTGTAGCCTTAGTGATTTTCGTATCGACGTTCTTACTTTTCAATGCACATGGATGCTCTCAACACTCTCGCATATTGAATAGCCACTCTGTGACGTATTTCACGCGTTGTTCCGCCATGGTTATCGCGCTGCACCTTTGCTTTACACCTAAGCGTTCATGGTTTTAAACCCATTTTTCCTGCGCAATTATCATTCAAATGAACTTCGTAATTGTCTTAATTCTCAATATTTAAATTGATATTACATAAGCACGTTTCCTCTGAGAGTACAAAATATTTGTTGGCCGTTGTATTTCCAAATACTCAATTTCTGGATAGATAATATTTCCTTCAATAGTATAGAAACCAACCCGGAGTCCAAGGAGAACGTCGCAAAAGATTTGCCTGCCTGGAGGGCAGCAATACATTCAGCCGAACGCATCGCATCCAAAGCAAAAATAACTGCTTGCAAATCTCAACTCTCGCAGACCAAAAACGCCAGTATATATAGATTGATTTCTTATTTCAGTACCCGGAAGGCCACTATCATTGCCCTTGCAATTTTGTCCAACATGCTAACAGAAACTTTGCACAAGGATCGGCGTCGACGGACATCTTTGAACTATCAACGCATCACCTCCACATCTTGTTTCAAAAACCACCTCCACTCCTAATACTATGAGCACTACGTCGTCAACGACACCCCCGCCACCAGCGAGAAAACTCTCTCAGCTTCGTCATCCACAGTTACCTAATCTCTCAATGTTGCAACGTCCACGATGCCAACAAAGATCATCCCCTTCACCACATATGCGAACATCAAAACACCCTACCATCCACCTTAAACTCTACCTCACCGGCTTACACAGCCCCCTGCACGAACAAAACACACTCAATCCCATCCCAGCACATCTTCGAATAACATTTAACCTGACCGATAACTTGCGACTCCCTCGTAATGACGTTGGCAAGCCAGTACCAGGAGCATCAACCATCGTACGCATTTAATATTCCTACTGTGCCCAAGACAATTTCATCACCGTATTGGCCTGCTTGGCAACATGCAACTCCACAAAAATTTGATGCAAACCATACAGTCCATCTACCATCTAACTCCTCCTCATTATCATCATCATCGTCTTCAGCCCTTATATTCTTACACCATAAATAAACCCTCCCCACACAACAATGCGCAGAACATGACCCCTCAAGCAACTTTTTAGCGTGTTAATTGCTGTGTTTTGGTGCGGAATTTGGTTAGCAAGCCGTTTGCTGCGTATAAACAAGGATAATCGTATTTTATCATTCACTTGCACCTAATCCCAGCATCTGATGACAGACAGTCTCCGACAGTCAACTGTTGTTCTGGGGAGGGGAGAGTCCGACGCCGACGTTGGGACATTTTCCAAATGACACTTAAGAATATCCCTAATTATACAAATCTGCAGCGCTTGCATCCGCTACGACACGCTAAAAATCGTAACTTGGGGGTTACCAACTGACGGTGTTAGTCAGTCTCCACATTCAGTCCTGTGTGCGAATTAAGAATAATTACTGATGAACTGAGCATAAAGCTGCCATAGCTCCTCCTTAACGTAAACTCAGTGTACTTTGACTCCCACTTCACCGGAGTTACACCATTTGTACGTGAAATCTTTGCCATTGTGAGCACTACGTCGTCAACGACACCCCCCACCACTAGCGAAAAAAACTCTCTAAGCTTCGTCATCAACAGTTACCTAATCTCTCAATGTTGCAAAGTCCATGATGCCACCAAAGATCATCCCCTTCACCACATATGCGAACATCAAAACCCCATATCATCTACCTTAAACTCTACCTCATCGGCTAACACAGCCCCCTGCACGAACAAAACACACTCAATCCCATCCCAGCGCATCTTTGAAGCACATTTTACCTGAACAATAACTTCAGTCCTGTGTGTGAATTTGGAATAAATGACTGATGAACTGAGCATAAAGCTGCCATAGCTCCTCCTTTACATGAACTCAGTGTGCTTTGATTCCCACTTCACCGGAGTTACATCCATTTTACGTGAAATCTTTGCCATTGTGTACGAAGCAAGCCACGTGTGGCATGCGCAGACAGGCTGTTTACTGTTGTCAGCCACTGCGCCGAGGCCCACCTCCGGTACTCCAGATTCTGTATTGCCACTGGGTCCAGGTGTGTAATGGAGGCAACAATGCGGCCGATACTGAGCAAGTCTGCTATCACTATTTATTAATTCAGACGCAAGTCACCAACCTGCGTCTATCAGGCCGATGGCATACTGGACACCGTCGTTCACAACCACCGAATTGCTGTCTAAGGAAAACCCTGCATCATAAAATCGTTGAATTGAGAAAAGCAGATGTTCCAGATTCCAAACACTTGGGTCCGAAGTAAACTTTTAATCGTCATTTTGTAGAGAAAAATGACCAGGAAATTAGCGATGGCAATGGTGTACACCAACCCCAGACGTAGCTGGTTGTTGTTATTATCGCTGCTTCGTTCCTTTGCTGTAGCATGTTTGGCATAAAAAGATGTGATTCAAGATACAAGCGAAAAGGAAACTTCCAGGAATTAGTTTGGTGGAAGATGCAATCACTGGAACAAGAACCTGACGCCCATCATAAGAGAACAGCATCAGATACGGATCTGATGTTGTCTTTTGTGTTGGTTTTGAGCAGGAATCCAAATAAAATTCTTGTTGCAGCGATCACATCTACTTCCCCTTCAGGGTGTTATTGGGTTTCCTGCTGGGTGCTATGAAGCAGACTCGGTGAGGTAGATTCATATTTTAACCGAATGGATATCAGCTAATCCCTGATAGATCAATGTTTTATTTGAGTACCCGGAAGGGCACTCTCAGTGTAAAAACGCATTCGCAATTGTGTACAGTTAATCGATGAAGAGCAATTCAGCTTTTTGGCAATCACAAATGAGACCAATCAGTGTGATCAAAAAATAGGTAAATGATCAGACAGTAAAAAAATCTCCTTGGGCATTTTCATGGAAAAGGCATAAGTCGAATGGAGTTTTTGGGTTCTTAAGGAGAATCAAATGTCACTTCTGGAAAAAAATATGCGTGAGGTAGGACCGAAATGCTGATGAGAGCGTATGAGGGTTCAAAACGTTTCCCATCGAAAGAGAAATCATGGAACAACAGGGCTACATTTTACCACCACAGGTGTGATCACAATAGGAAACTGACTTACTATAATCGTAATCGTCAAGGATGCTAGACAGGAAAACCTTTGCGTGCATCATCGGTACGCTACGGGTCAAAGAAGGAAAGGACCGTAGGGATCGCGAAGGTCATGGTCAAAATTCCAGAGAAGCAACCATGCTACTCTCGTTGTTATTTCTCAGACTACCCACAGAGGAACACGAAACGGTCTTCAACAGTCCATGTAGAGTCAACATGTGGAAGAAAGATAGGGCCGCAAGCACCATCACCTTAAGGAGCGGCAGATGCAATGGCGGACAAGGTTGTAGCAGTTTGCAAATGGACAAGAAAAATTACAACCGTTGGGGTCGTCAATATTTTCAAATGATAGTCAAAATCAATTCGGAACGATAACAGGTTCCGAAGATCGTTTTCAAAAAATAGAGGTGCAGGAGAAACAAACCTGCTCCGCGAGGGTATATGAAGCAGCTTGGTAGGGTGCTTCTAAACGTAGTACGAATGATAATAGGAGATCCGGTAGGTGAGTAAGAAGAAATAAACAAAGTGCACTCAGTGGTGCTAGTTGGCATGAGAATCGACGATAAATCTAAGGACTGCGCAATTCATTATTCAGTTTGTAATTCTGATGATGGTTATTGGCATTCGAAACGCAGGTGCTTCAAAACGAGCGCGCGATATGACATAATTGTATGGAAATCATTTAAAGAAGGCATGGGTTATGAAGACATCATAGGTCCTGGGAAAAATCATGCATGGAAAACATACTTTGGAGACGAACTTCTAAATTCCCGATGGTCCTTTCTCGGGATCATGGAGAAAGCTGCTCGGGAAGGAAGAGGAAAATAAAAGGTTAATTGAATCAGTGTTAAGACAAATGTGCAATCTGAGCTTAAAAGGGGACAGTTTATTTGATAACCTTATATCGATTGGCCGGTTATTCCAAAGAAAGCAATTGCTGGAAGCAAAGAACAGAGAGCGTTTGGATGTGGGGTATATAGGAGGACGTATAATCAGTGAAGAATTACGTAGGCTGTACGGACGACCAACGGGGGTAAGGGCTGAACTTCGGAAATATTTGAACTATTATTAAGGCGGAAAAGGAGGCAGATGCCATCCTCCTGTCTCTGAACCCAAAGAAATTTTAGGTTATGTAACTGACACCTATTCGAGTAGGAGGTAGTTGAAAGTGTTGAATGTAAGAGTTTCCGAGTAAAATGTCTTTGGACCTTTTGAATTTTAGACAGGCACGACTCGGTCATTTAACCAAAAATGGGCGGCAATGTTCAAGAATGCTAAGGACAAACATTCGATACACTCTTCATTTAATTTCAGGTTGATAGAAATTATAAGAAATAAATTCAAAAACCTGTGCAGTTTTGGCCGTAATTCCATTGACATGAGGCAACAGCTCTAAATAATTTGTGAAGCTTATACCTAAGTCCATGATGATGGAACATTCAGTCATAGGGGTGTCTTGCAAAATAACTGGTTGTGGTAGTCTACCACGACCAAAGAAAATATGATGACACTTAGAAGGTGAGAATTCCATTTGCCACGTATAGCTCCACGCAGAAAGATCATGCAAGTCTGCATGGATTTCTTCTTAATATCGTTAGGCTGAAGATTTAGAAAACGAATATACACATTTAAGATCGTCCGTGTAAATAAAAGACTGAGAGCGTTTAACTTCGATTAACATATCATCAGTTTATAGCGAAAATAGCGGACCTAGCACGGTGCCTGGAAGGACACCACTTACAATAGGGTCTCCGATGAAAATGATAACCCACTAAGAACTTTTGTTTCCGATTGGTTATATATGGCGTAATGGAATCAGTAAGGGAACTAGGAGATCCGAAAGGTTCTTACTTCACTAGGAGTCTCCTATGTGGCCACTCAGCACAAATAGATATGGACCACAGAAAGATGATCATTACTAAAAGATGTTAATAGATTTAAAAAATACATGTGACATGTTTCACAAGAGCGATCTGGTAGGAAGCCATGTTGGGAAGAGCTAATAAGGTGATTGCTTATGTAAAAATATGTAATTTGTAGGGCAATAAGTTTTTCAAAGAGGTTAGAAATAGAAGGTGTTTTATGATCACCACGATAATTGTGAACACCCGAGCAAAATCCAGCTTTTAATACTGGAATAAAAATAGAGGTTTTCCAATAATCAGGATAGAAATCATTCTTGAGTTAAACTGAGAAAACTTTGCTCAGCAAAGGGCGAAAATCACAGCTGTTTAATAAAAGAAATGTCAATGCTGTCGAATCCAACTGAGTGTGATTAATTTAGATTGCTTATCTGTTTCTGAATATTTGTAGGGACGAAATCAATGTTTGTGAGAAACTCATGAGATGCCAGGGCGATTGAAGGGATAGAATTGGTCCCAAGGGTAAAATGTTAGGCAAAGAGTAATTTAACAATTCTGCTTTTTCCAAATCCTCTGTAAAGAAATTATTATTGCAATCAAGTAAGGGAGGAATGATTTTGTGGGCTTTAGCGGAAAAAGGGAAGCAGGAAATTTGAGCAACAGATCTGGCAGTATTAGTAGTGCTAATTGTTAGAGACTTCCTACGCCTATCTCACTTGATCCTCATTTTTGAAGCTAATTAAAATATTTGTGTGATCCTTAAGTGGACCGATAACGAACTAATGTATAAATCCTTAAGCTGCTTTCGTACTGTTTAAGTCGATTTTGAAGCATTTGATATAAATGTCGTTTATCGAATGAACTCGAGGAGGAATTCTGTTAGGCTTTCAGTGTATCGTGGAAAGCAATCGGGTCATTATTTGAAAAAATGCTTCGCCAATCCGGAGTGCATGTAAAATCATTCAATAATTCTTTTTCAAAATTAGCAAAGTCGGAATAGGTACGTTTAATTTCTGGCTATACAGAGGAGGAGACTGGAAACCAACAATGAATTTATGCGTGATTTTTTTGTAAAAGGTACTTGGTGGAAATTCATAAGCAAAGAATGGATGCAATCAGCAAAAAAAACAGTGTTAAATACTACCTTTTCTAGTCACTAAGCTGAATAATTGAGATATGTTTGAAAAGTAAGTCACGTTCAAAAATTTCTCAAATTGGGGCGGAGAAGTATTTGCATGCAAGTAGATTTCTGGCAAATTATAATCTCCTATGATTATTTGACATAAAACGGAGCTGCTGCAACTTTTTAAAAGAGTTCACAGAGCTGGCTATCTTTACCGGAATAAAAATAAGTATTCAAAACACAACTAATTATGGTTTGTTCTTGTCCAAGAGGATGACTGAAACGAAACAAGTATTTCCGGAGAACCAAGAAATGCTTAGATATTAGGGAATGTAAAAAAGAGGATCTAATAAAAAGAAAACAACCACTGTCAAGTTTTTCAACGCGATCTTTTCGATATAAACTAAAATGATCGAAAGAGAGCACCGAGTCTTAAATTTGAGCATGAGCCCAAGATTCTGTGATACACAACATATCTGGGTCAAACTCAAAAGCTACAGTTCTTAGCTCAGTCATCATATTGACGACTGATCTTGTTTTGAGTGAAACGTATTTGTGGAAGGCAATATATACTCTTAAGTGTTTAACATAAATGAAGACTTCGTGGTAGGGAAGTAAACTGCAGGGAAGAAGGTGTGGGTGGAAATTAAAATTGCTGCCGTGGCATACATTAAGTGTAAGGTTATTTTCTGCGTTATAAAACATAGGAGAAGTCTAAAAATAGGCTCAGGAGGAATGTTGGAATAATACGGGAGGCGAATTAGATTTGAAAATGGATTAAATGGTTTCGGAAAACTGTAACCATAAGGGGTAGAGTTAATTAATTAAGGAGTCTGATAAGTTTTTGTGCTGGAATAGTTGCTAAGGAAATTTTTTGTATACAAAGTAGATACTGGAGGGTAAACAGGTTTCACAGCTGTAACGACGTTTTGCTTTTCGGAACCTAAATTAGGAGCGTACTTAGACTTGCCCGGGGAATTGAAAAGCTTATACGATTTAACAGCTGAGACGGAAGTAGATGGCGTGGAATTGGAAAGAGGCAGACTTAACCCAGTTATTTGGACTAAGTCATAAATAGCAATACAAGGAAACTAATTTGAAATGGAAGAGTAGTCGGCCCTGGTGCTTTAGACAGAGTCACTCATATTAAAGGTGGGCTTGCGGCATAGTTGAAG
The DNA here is from genome assembly GCA_017591395.1 of Schistocephalus solidus. NCBI lineage: Eukaryota > Metazoa > Platyhelminthes > Cestoda > Diphyllobothriidea > Diphyllobothriidae > Schistocephalus > Schistocephalus solidus. The sequence continues at coordinate 203,507 of WEDG01002991.1, forward strand.
GCTACTGAGTTTGAAATTCCTATTCAAGAGGCAGAAGGCGTTAATGGATTCGTTGGAAGAAAAATTGGAGTTGAAATTAAGGGGGTTTTGAACCGGAAACCAGAGGAGATTGCTTTACTGTCTCGTTGGGGTTTGCATTACCATGACTGGACTTATGGGTAATAGACAAAGAGGCCGATGACCAATGCGAGAGGGGCGACAAATTTCTTCGCTCCATCGGTGTAAGACTCCGACAAAGGAAAATGTTGCAACTTGTAGATAACGAGAAATGGGACCTCGTTGGGCAAAGATGAGATCCACCTCGATTGGTAAAAATGGTGGCTAATATATGTGGATTTTTGCTACGTGAGGAAAGGCATTTTGCTTCCGCTATTTTGAAGTTGAATCCGCACGAGTACAGGAAGTTGGCGGCCGCGTCAATAGGTTGTCTGTCTTTGGAAAATTTTTTTAAAGATATTTAGAGTTTCTTTTCTGTCGGTTTAATGTCTTACTGGCAACTAAATGGATAAGAGAGTCCAGATGCTGACATTCTTGAGAAGGAATAACAGAGTAATCACCGTCAAATAAGTTATCCTGTATACAGAGAACTGATCCAAACTTTAGCATAAACTCATTAAAAAATTTTAAATCTGAAAGATCAAGCTGCTTAGCTTTAAGAACTGGTTTCATCTGCATAGCAATACTAGATGCAATCAAGCAACACTTCAGTTCAACAGCTGAGAACTTGCGACGAGTGGAGATTTTCGTTCTCATTTTTGCTCGAACGAGGTTGAATTTGATAAAACCTTGGAACAATCATGAAACATATTTTTGCGAAAATCTAGCCGACCTTATGATCGAATTTCAATGATAATTTAATTGTCATCAAAATATACACCGTTAGAGGATGTTAGGACGTACAAAAGATGCATTACAGAATTCAAGTGAGCAATCAGCAGGCAAAAACTGCCAAAACTAATAATTAGAATTACCAATAATAATTCCGAACAGACTAGGTCGGTGCTCACGGAGAATTGTTTCATGCTGAAAAAGGAAACTAACCACAAGGCTACGCAGGATGGAATCTAAAATATAGATTTCCTACCAGCTGTTAAGTCTACAATTACAGCGCTTATTGCAGTCAATTTATTGTTGGATGTCAAATGTGTTTCCACAATTTTAAATAAAGTCCTATATACGTGCCTGAGAAAACATCTTAGTACAACAGATCCATGTCGGAGGCTATGTCGGGTGAAATGTTTCTGTCTGTTGGAGAGGACGAGTAACACAGGTATAAGCAGGTGATATAATGTTAAAAATGCAAAGTTTTATCCAAAAATCAGCTAATACTTTAAGCAGGTGACGAGAAAATCCTGATAAAATTAAAATTTTTACCTAGCTTTCAAAAACGAGCGGCCCACCTTGACCAACGGCGAAAAAATTATTTTGAAGACCAGCAAAGTTTCATTGCTGTTACGTTCGGGGAAGCAAAGGCACGAAAAACAACGAAACGAAACGAACTAAAAGACATGACTGGAAGGAAAATCGGGCTGCTAAGAAAGAATGGCAGATTCAATGGGTGGCAACGTATACCAAGCTAAACAGTTATTACTATTATTTGTGACTATCAAAATATTTTTCGAGTCCACAATTTTTGGCAATTACTTATAGATACACTATCGTCTTGTAACTTTTGAATTTCAGTACGCAAGTGTTCATTTATGAGTTGATGTGTGGGCAAGACTCGAGAATAAGGAATATCCCTAATTCCAGGCACTTTTCGATTATTTCAAGGGAGAGTGGGTTTAGAGTTACGTTTGGGGTCCAGATTGATTTCCGGTTTAGGATTGGCTTTGGGCTTAGGGTTTTGATTCGATCGTCATAAACGTTCCTGGACTTTAACGCCAGGCCAACTGCATTGACAAAAAGGTTTTTTATGTCTCTTAATGATGCTCAGTTTAAGATCAAACGATTTTCTCCATTGAAGTCTCCACTCAATACCGTTTTAAGGAATTTTAACGTGAAAATGCATAAGCGCACTTCAGTCAAGCGCAAGGAAACCATGGCGGGGCTGTTGCTGGTAGGGCAGAGTCCATACAAATATAAACTTCGATGAATCAGCTAAAAGGTTTCTGCCTTTTAAATCATAAGAAAATTAAGATAAAAAGAAAAAATGACTAGGAAAATTTTTATTTCAAAAGTGCAGTTCACAGTCTAGGCAGTTATGAAACTGAAAACGAGAAGTGTAAATTTGGTGATACAACAAAGAAATTTCAATAACTGGGTGCTGGTTTTGACGATATGATGAAGACATAAAGCTAAGGTGTAAGAAGGATAAATAGGAATACTAAGAAATAAAATAAACGAAACAATAAGTCAAAACAATGAGACACGTCAAATAGTAAGAACCATAAGGACATAGAAAACATGCTAGGAAACTGAGACAATTAAAATGCCTTTAAAATATTAAAAGGTATTTACAAATACAATACCATGATATTAATAATTCTGTAATTGCAGAACAGCCTACATACGGCATCATCATCAGATTAACATACTACTTCTCGGTAAGAAGTTAGTCTTTTTCACGTTAGGTACAACTATTGGCATAGATGAAGTCATTTGAATTCAACCAAATCAGACGTGGGCGATTGTAACGAACCATAGTTCCGACAGAATTGTTTGAATGGACTGGTAGCACTTTTCGCGCGGATCCCGGATGGGGATGGAGTGATGGAATGTCGGTGAAGATGCCGGTGCCCCCTTCCACTCTCGAACGCTGATTCCCATCCCTACGAGTACCTTCGCCGCTTATCGTATCGCTACCCTCCGTTCAATGTCAGCATCCCCTCGTCCCGACCCTGCAGTTGCCCACAGCGTTGCACTCCCCACTGGTTATCCAAAAGACATGACGTAATTCCCCCCATTCCAAAAGGGATATCACCTCATTTAACACTCCCTTCTTTATTTTCTATTGTGCCCTTTCATACCTTTATATCCCTTCTTAATAGTAGAATCCATTTCCAACATTTCTGCCATTCCTTCTAATGACTGTTGCGTTTGAGTGGTCGGCATGGTGCTTAGAGACCCTGTTCAATACGCGCATCGTCTAATCACGACTACAGGTGCGTTACTCGCCCGTGTGTATGCAAACATCGAAATCTTCGGCCGCTACACGATATGCTCAGTTTGCGTCCAACTCAGGATAAACCGTCTTTATATATATATATATATATATATATATATATATATATATATATATATATATATATATATACTGTGTTTCTGACGTTAATGTATGTTTCGAAATGCATGCCGTAAGCAGGTTTAGCTGTCTACATTTTTTCTTATTGACGAGGGTGTTAGTAAACGTAATACCGCTTTCATCACAAAACGGAGAAATTTTGAGGTAAAACATATTTAAAATGAAAGACATTGTTCCAATACAAACTACGATTTCCCTCTGATAGATTCAGCAAACATTTTTTCATAAATAATGTGGATCAACTACCCCTGACATAGATGGGTAAAGGGAACTAAAATGCCTATCTACCTTAGTTAACCAGACGGTTTGGCCAAATTTGAATGGGCAGGTCAGCGTCATGGTAATGAAATACGGAAAATTGTGGAATAGGTAGTTCCTTCATATGTGGGTAGGTAAAAGTGGATAATCAAATTTGTGTCGTCCTCCCAAAGATAAACTGAATTCAGTCTCATGGAAGCTTGGTGGACACGAACATGTAGGGCTTTTATTTATCTCCTCAACGCAAACAATGCTTGCGGGTCAATTAATTCAATTAACATTTTCCAATAGCGCTATCTGAACTCCCTGGTTCCATCTCCATTTATTTAAAGAACTCTCAGGCTTTCGTCCGACTTCTCTCTTTGAGATGCCTTTGGAAATCTAAACATGGACCCAGAGACGCTCTCCACAAAAGTCAATAGCTTGATGACGAGAGTGACACCGGAAATGGTATGAAATCATTCGAATTTTCATCTCTATCCGTTGACAAAGAAAGCAAGAACTATCAATAACAACTGGAAGTATACAGTGCGAAATTTAAAATTTAAAATCGATATCCAGTTGACATAAAACTGCACAAAAGTGAACTCGGTGATTTCTGCCTACGTACAGAAAATTAATTCTTCGTCTTCTTTTTATACCATTCCCAATTTACACATGCAAATAGATGAAACTAAAACAAAGCTCCGACATATTTGAACTTTGGTCAACAGTTGGTGGAAGTTCTTTATCTGCCACCCACGGCAGGACATGGGAACAGGAACTGCCCGTAATACAGGTGGTTTTGCATTAAATTCCAGGGAAATATTGGCTGGAGTTCAGGTTAGGGATAAGTTAAGGTAGAGGTAGTGTTACAATTAAGGTTAAGATCAGGGTTATGTTTAGGGCCAAGGAGAAAGTTAGGGTTAGGCTTTTGGTGAGTACTAGATCTAGGATCAAGGAACTATTTAACTTGCCCCAATTTATCGCAGGGTCACCTGTATTACAGGGGAGAGGTTTCGGGCCATTTCTATTCCCAAAACCCATTAGTGGATGCCATACATGAAATTCAGACCAACAGTCAAAATTCAGAAGAAACTTGCAATATTTTTAACGCAAGTGGAGTATTTCAAACTTCGTATTTTATGTACGCTCCCATTCTTGATTGACTGATAACCGTTATTTTCACTTCACACCCCGATGGCCGTGACACGCAAACTATTGACTGTTTAGTTGGTACGCGCTCGGGTACATGTGCAATCAGACTGAATTATAAAGCTCACAACAACAAAATACAAAATGCCGACGCTGTGCAAATATCTGACCTTAAACGCCAAGCAGATTTAAGCCTTCTTAGTTGCCTGAAGCTGGAGAACTTGCAATTGAATCTTACTTAGGGCATATATATGCATCCGACTTTGTTATTTAACCGGAAACCTTAGCGTCATTGTACTTTGTTTTTTAACTTTCACCACGCTATCCTTATTCTACTTACTAGTTCAAGAAAAAATATTCATTTTTGCCGATGGAATAGAAAAGGCGGTTTCGGAAACAGCTCAAAAATTTATTGTTCTGACGTTTCGGATTATAAACCGAACCCCAGCAACATAGACAACTGCCGATAAGGTTGATATGGGCACAAGGAGTTCAGCATATTTTAGGACGTCGTTGCTATACCACCGCAAGTCGCCATTATTAGTAGCATCGACATTCGTTCCTGGTGCTCCTTAATGATACTATGATTAGTTGGTAATCAAAATCCAAGCCATTGATTACGGTGATATCATCCCCGTGGTTGATTCTTGGCGTGACAATTGCCCAGCGATTAGGCTCGCTGTCACCACAGCAGGTGGTCAATCGCGCCCTCCATGCGTAACTAAGTAATTTGCTATTCAAGATTATAGCACGCAATAGGGATAAGGGAGGTTATTTCACTTGTTAATTGACTGTGAATTAAAGCACCATGACAAAAGCAGTTCGCAGCTAACGCGGTTGTCACCTGCAAGAATTTAACCCCGTCAAACTTACAGGTATGACCAGGTCCTGTCACATGAGCCACGATTTGAAATTTAGCGTCATTCCTCATTACTGTGCTGCATTTCAGCGTCCTTCCGCAACTGTATTTGTGGCTGATTGGGTGGTTGTTATTGCAGCTGAGTATTTACGTCCTAGTAAGCGCTTTCTTTAGTACTTTGTTATTTAGGACAATACAATCTTCGTGGTAGGCGAGGATATCAAGGATGGCTTGCCGTTTGTGCTGTTACCCCCTTCATCGCGAATTGTTTGTCACGGAAGACGGCATTCAGACCTAATCCCGTTCGAAGGTATCCTCTACCAGTTGAGTGCAGAATTCCGGTCTGCGATGTTGGAACACCAGTGACAACAACCGTTTTAGGACCGCCTCCGCTATGAGAATTGACATGGTTCTGCATCATTTAGATTCTCCTGGTCCTGCTTATATTTTAGAAGGCATTTATCACAAATGTTCCGTTCTAGATCGTATTCTTTTATTCGAGATGCACGATAAAGTAGGCCACAAATACCAACGGATTTCTGAAACCACTAATGCAAGTCTCCCAGAAATATCTAGCATTAGATAAAATAGGTAGTGAGACTCAGGAACCTTGAGTAACGTAAAATAATGTCTGGATTTGAAAAGACTATTAAATAAAGATTGCAATAATAATATATATATGAAGTATAACTCAGCGTTAAAAAAAACAACGGCAGCGATGTCTTGTATGGCCGCCTAAACAGGACAAGAGAAGAGTAACCACCCTCTCCGTTTAAAATAGGTGGCCTTACGATAAATTTCAGGAAGGGTAAATACACCCGTGTATAAACGCCAACAATTACCCTAACATAAAACTAAACTGTATCCTTACTCTTAACCCTAGTCCTACCCTAAACCTTACCCCTACAGTTAACATGATAAAGACCTTAATCCTCAGCCTAATCATGAGCCTACCCCTCACCTTAATCCTATACATAATTTCCCCAAAATTTGGCGCAAAGCCACACGTATTCTGGGCGGATCCGATTTCCGAATCCTTACATCTTACGATAACAACGATTATGGAATAAATACAAATCTCGGCAAACTTACATCTTACGATAACAACGATTATGGAATAAAAAAAATTTCGGCAAACTTTGTCCAAAGAAGTCAGGCCTAATTTTACAAACTACAGTTTAAGAATTCCTTGTGACATTTTCCAGTTTTTGAAAATGAAATTTGGAGAAGAGAAGGATCCCTGTGGGGTGCATTTATTTTTCAAGACTTCTATGGGTAGGACTTCCAAAACGGGGTAGAGGAATCTGATGGTTGGGGTATTTGCAGCAAAGAAAACAGTTATGGCAGCAACTGCGAGTTATAGAGTGTATACATACCAGTAGATTATCTTAATTTCATTATCTTTGGACTTTTCGTAGCGTAATTTCTGCTTAACTGCACCAAACTAGAGTTTTAGCTTATTTCGCTCAAGCGGTTGATCTGCACTGGTCACACCCACCTTCAGTTGTGCTTGGCAGGACTCGGCCTGGTAGTCAGAAATCCCTCAAAGTGTATGCTCGCTCGACTGTTGACACAAGCACCGACACGGAAGAAACAGAAGAGGAGCAAACACGAGAAAACATTAAAAACGTATCAGTCATTCTCACTGTAAAAATGCACTTATAGCACGCCATGCTGTTCGGCTGACCAATCCACTTAGTGTTTTAGAATGGCGGAGTAAATTCTAGCAGGTATGAACCAATCAGATAGTAGAGGAGAAAGGTGGCCGAAGTCAATGCGGATGCCTTCATGGCATGCGACGTGTGGACGCGCGCGCATGTGCTTCTTTCTTCGTGCGGCCATTCCCAGCAGTCGGTCACTGCGTTTTCCATTCCGCGAACAGGCTCAGTGACGGAAAATTCTGGAAGCTGAATTCGAGAGCGGGAGTCCCGTGAGTGGTGAATGTTAACTTTTCTGGTTTTCGTCAGGATCACATCAATTTCTGGCGATCAGGATCATAAGGGTACATAAAGCAGCACAACCACGGTCAAAATTCTCTTTGTAGTAGAAACGGGCAGAAAATGGACTGAGTTGTGAAATAAAATCGAAAACGGTGTCTCAGGCGACAGCTTCCGTCAGCCTGCTTTACAATCACATCAGAATATCAAAGTTACAATGGTTCAGGCAGATCACTTTTCGGTCAAAATAGATGCTGTCTAGTTAGGGCGTGACCAGCCCGCCTCAAATATACACTTAAAATTGAGCTGTTACGGATTCCTCTTAAGTGCGTGATAATCATACGATATTCTTTATGCTTCAGGAGGATTCTTATTTTCCGGGCGTTTCGGGGTGTTCCAGCACTCGACTCTAAACTGTAAACAGATAAAAACTGTAAGTTGCAATATCTCAGACAGCAATGAGGAACCGATTCGCATTGAACAGTGCACCGGCAGTTTTCAGACGCTACTTCTAACGTACGCAATAGAATACTGTGCTTCAGCGTTTCAAGATCCCTCTACTTGACATAAACAGTTTGTAAATATTTATAATGAAAATGGTCAACATGAAGCACAGCGAATTTCGGAGGAGTTTTACAAGCCGAATAATTTATTTATATGATAGAATATGATGAAAGTTTGCTTCGTGTTTCTACAGGGTTTTGAAGGCGCCTGCCGTAGGAAGTTGATGAACGTTGATATTTGAAAGAATGATTGAAAGTTGTTCTCAACGTTGACGAGAAACTGATCAAAATTTGCGATAGGACTACCTCGATGATCTCAGTTTTGACATCCTGAACAGTATTTACATATCATCCCCCACGGAAAGCTTAGGGTAAAATTCTTTTCGGCATTTCTACATAATCTGCGACACTCTTATTACAGGCACTATCATCAGGAGATGGTACTGCACGCTTGATGGGCCTAAACGTCGCAACACTGAAATTTGTTGAAAGGGAAGCTCTTAAGGGCCTCGAAGTCCTACTTCGAAAAGCTGACACGCTCTACGCCTTTAAATTCAATTAAATAAGGAAGACACGGGAAGTCATTAGGACAAAAAGTTCACCAGACGAGGGCACACGTTCGACAGCGCGATATCGGCCTTAAAGTTTATAGATACGTTGGAATAGCTGCAATTGGTCGAAAATCAGACTGCCACTGGTAGACGCAAGGGACGAAGAGTGGCAAGAGGCACACGGATCAGGTCCCTAAGAACATGATACCCGAACATGATACCCGCCTAAGAACATGATACCCGAAACCCAGCCAGTTGGTTGTGCCTGCATAGCCTGCTTCGCCTAGCTTTAACCTCTCCTGGAAGCACGCACAAATAAACCTTTATACCCCCCAGATTTCTTTAACAGAACCGCTTTTGAATACAGCTAAGTCAGCTAAAGAAGACCAAAGGGAACCAGGGGCCGAGGTAAAGTCAGCAGCATTTAAAAGTTCCACATAGTCAATCGCCAAGCTGGCAAGAGGTCCCACCAAATATGTAACACCGTTCGTTAAAACTGTATCCAGCAGCTAGCCAAATGAGTGAAAGGTAACTTTTAAACTAAGAATAGTGAGAAAATTTTTTTTAAATACATAGCAAGTCCACCACGAACAAGCGTATGTAAAACGAGGTATTTTAAGCGCGACGATAAATAAACAGTTTGATCTGCGAACCATTAAAGGAAAAACGCCAATGACCAAATGGGTATATCAGAGAATTAACCCTAGATATGACAACACTGCTCCTGTTTTACAACAGTAATGGCTAAAGATGAAAGTATATAAATTTTGAAAGGATACGCTAAAAGAAACAGAATTAAATAAATATCTAGCTAATTTTAATGGTGGCTCAAAAGCCAATATAGGTGAATGAAAAGTTAAGTATAAACACAGAAACGGCGCAAATGTAAACACGGGACAGCATTATAAAACACTTTCCTTTAAGTATGAAATCCATATGTCAAACACCTGGGCGAGTGCAGAAACATATACGCGAGAATAGGAGATCTATTGAAGGCGAAACAATTCGTAGAGCTGCTCCTTCTCTGCCTACTGCCAAAAGCTAACAGAATATTCAATCTCCTTCATGACTCTTAGAACCAGTTCCTCCTGCATGGGTCTGCCTACAACTTGCACAGCTAAAGGAAGACCCTCACTACCGATTTGCATATTCGCAAGCGCTGCATTTGTGCGATCTCCAGAACGTCGGTAGTCCTCCAGCAGCTTAGCCGCCGATTTGACGTCTTCGGCTGTGACAACACCAACGGGCACCACTCCAGCTGGGTAATCAACCAAGTTGTAGAGAGCTGTGTAGAGAAGTGAAGTGTCAAGAAATATCTCCGCAGTGCTCGCAAGGGGGGCCGGATAGGCAAAGGGTGGGCAGATAATAACGTCAAAAGGTGAATCGGAGGCGCAAATTGCCTTCGCAAAGGCTTCCTCGTATTGCGCAATCCGGTGTCGCAATTCTAGGACAGACACGCTGGAGTGACAGCCGATCGATGAACTAAGAATAATGGCTGCAGGCTTACCCAAAAATAAACCTACGAGAAAAGCTAGGAGACGCTTTAAAAATGCAGGCATATAAAGCGATAGCCGAAGCAGATGCATACGTTTTGGCAGTGGTTCATTGCTTAGGGCTAACCGCAGTCCAGCACCGCCATCAGAAAAAAAGGTGGACAGCAACAATTCTTCGGCCAAGTCGGGAGATGGTGGTACAAATTCCTTTACCAAATGTCCCTGGCTCTGTAAAAGGGCTTTAACCTCTAGGACAGCGCGCTCCACAGATGGCGCTGGTGGGACTTGGGCTTCGCCCTTAAAGTGGGTGTAATAGCCGATAACCAGAGACTTTTTACGGGAACCAGAAAACAAGGCTTCGTCAAAAGGAATTGGAGGAATAGTCGGATCTAGACTAAACATCTCAGGTCCAAGGAGAGTGCGCATAGCATCTACCAAAGAGTCTACCTTCCTTGCCATTGGTCCAACACATGCATCAAGTCGAGCATTGTTCCTGGTGTTGTTACTTACAAGACCAAAATGACTAAGGCGTTTGAAGGTAGGCTTCAAACAGGAGATACCACAAAAAGCGGCCGGTATGCGCAAACTACCAGCAATATCCGACCCAAAGCCAAGCGGAGATCCGCATCCCGCGAGAAGCAGGGCTTCACCGCCGGAACTTCCACCTGCTAGGCGTCCCTTGTCAGCAAAGTGCCGCTGTTCTCCGTAAATAGCACTGGAGGCGTCCATTGACAATCCAGATGGCGGCATGGATGTTGTCACAAATGGAACAGCTCCAGCTGAGCGAAGCACCTTTACCACAACTGCATCCTCGGAAGCTGGGTTGTTAAGGTTTTTAATCAAACCCAGTGTTGTGTCGTAACCCTTCAGGCTCAAGTTTTCCTTAAAGCTCACCGGAATGCCAAAAAGCGGAGACTGCGAAGCTTGCTTGTCCAGATCGAGAGCTTTGGCTTGGTCATTCGCCTCCAGGATAACTTCAGCTATACAATTCTGAGGAAGGAGCTCTGCAGCACGTTGCTGGAATGCGTGGAGCAACTGCAAGGGCTGTACCTCGCCGGATCGTATTTTGACAGCCAACTCACGAGTGCTCAGACTACAGAAGTGCTTCAGCTGGGGATTCTTCTGTAGGTGCAGTAGACTTGTCTGTCGAATTTTCGTCAACCTTCGGCGTTTTTCAGCAAGGATCGCATGTGCTTTTCTTCGTTGGAGCCAGATGCACGATAGTTTTACAACTAGGAAGGTGACTAGATATCCACATACTAGCCTCCACCATCCAAAATCTGTTATAGATGAGAGCAGAATAACCCATGTTTCTCGCATAATGTCCACTTGAGTGTCTGAAAGGCAATAAAACAGGCTTTGAATAAGCAAGCGACGAAAATAGTTTACTAAAGCAACTTTAGAAATTTACTTACATAGCTCGATCAGTGCATAACTTCAAGGATATGTTATGAAGGATGTATGATTTATATTAATTTCCTGTGATTTAATTGAGCAACAGGGTGGTTGCATGACTTGAATTCAAAAAAAGGTAATACGGTCCATTTTTGCCGTAGATACCCGTACCCGTGGCACGATGTTCGGCAGAAACACGGATAACTGATCTCGTTACTGACCAAACCCAGGACGCGTACGTCAAACCATTGATGCGCATGAGATGGCAGTAGGCTGTGATGAGGTGTATAAGCTTTGGGTATAACCACAGTATCCTTCACGGTCTCTGGGAGTTAATTCCATTGCGGCAGAATCAGCGAAACAGACATCTGTATACCAACCCTTGGCCTGAAATCCGTCTTACAGTGCACATCGGAGCAAAAAATATCTGCAAAGGAAAAATCCAGCTTGGCTTTGTTGGTAGATAGACCGCTTCAGAAGGATATCTGTGAAGATATCCGCGGAGACATAAAGTAAATCAGTAAATCCGCAATTCCGGCACTCCGTGGTGTCTTTATGCTGGAAAGAAATGAATTATAGCGGCAGTGCTGCGTCCTGTGTGACGGACTCCATAGATGCCTTGTCAAGTAGCTCAGAAGAGACACCATCTCAACCATTGGAGACTACAGTCGACAGTTCATCCACAGCCCAAGGCCCTGTTATTTAGGAGATGTGTGACAGTTTGCTCACGCGATAACCGCCGTTTTTTCACGCTGCCTTTCTATCCGACTTACGCTCCTGGACGATAAGTTGATGGAGCCAGCCACGACTTGGAACCAGACAATCAACGTGCGTCATTCTCTGAATGACTACAATTGGGCACGGACAGAGTACAGGAAAACACGCCCTATGGACTAGGAATCCCAACGACGGACAGTGAGACCTTCCTGAAGAGAGCTAGCGGATCTTCCTGTACGCTCTTTGGCATCAGTAGAAGCTTGTCTAAACAACTGCGCCTTCCATGACTTGTGATTTGTGAACTTTCGTGTTGCCGATTATTGGAAACAATCGCGTTCGATCCCTATTACAATAGACATATTTAATGACTGCGTCCTCAGCAATGCCCAGGGGGAGAGACCTGCGGGGCAAGGTGACGAGCCACTGCTCATAAGATAAATACAAATAGAGGCTCGCCCCACAGTAAAGTGCAATGGGTTAACGGGACTCTACAGTGATTAAAGTTTAATTAACTTTCCAAAGGAAGAACAAAGAACCACCGGTAACGCACAGGACTATACATTTCCAGAAAGTAACGAAATAGAAATCAAGAAAAAGAGCGATGAAGGTTTCTTCGATGAGCACTATCAACCAAGCTGAAATATTAGAAAACCCAAAATAATGGCAAGAATTTTGAAGCTATTAAGCTCGGCTTACATTTAATTAAGGTACTGAAACCAGCCCCTCTCAATTGCCTTCTGAATCACTGAAGGGCATCCAACGACATGAGTTAGGAAGGCAGTTATACAAAGGTCTAAATTTCAGACTACGAGCTTTCGTATGACGGTCACCTGCTTGCCTCCTGATACCACTTATTTGATCTAGGGAACTTGTAAACGAACCTTTTAAATCAGCCACAACAACTTTAAGTAGGCCACACAACCATTAACTTAACTGTGCTCCAAGTATACTTCGCAGGTTTTCTGGTGATGTATGATGCAACGGCTCGGGGTTCGGCTCATCCGTGGATTTCTCCCAGAGCTCACCCGGTAACTTCCTGTCTGCATTCCGTATCGAAACAACTGACAACTGTCAAAACCCTCATCCAAAGTTTCGCACCTTGGGGACTCCCGTAAGCAGGATATTGTGCGAAACCCTCCAGACCGAAGTGAATATCAAAGTCAAAGTAAAGTTCCACTCATGCAAACTATTTTGATCTCGACAGCATTTTTTTAAAAAGCGTAAATTTTCTGAAGCGAGGATTTTAATAGGCCGCAAAAATTCACGAATATCATTGAAAGGCAGTTGGATTACAAAAAACAAGTGATGGTGGTGGGTGGGGGCAATTTATGCCCGGCACGGTGATAACGACGCGATTTCCTCAGAAGACAATTATCACAATTGGAAATGCAGTCAAATTTTCACGTTTGTAGACCAACCGAACCTGCGACAAACACCGTATCGAAGAGTCAGGTTACCCAGGTTTAGGCTCCTGCCTCCATTAAAAACTGTAGGGACACTGAAACGGGTCTACTGAAACAACGACAAGCGTTTTGCCCGTGCTGAAATTCGGTTGCCGGGTGCCTTCGAAACTCAGACGGCTCACAGAAATTTGATTCATGCGTTGAGGTGCATTGCAATCAACTGATGAAAACGATTAGCCGGTCGGGAATATGACAGCATGGCACAACACGAAAGCATTAAAGCAGTTAGTTTAATTGAAAGTGAATGGGTTACTAGGCAGAAATTGGATCGGTGGTAAAACTATAGTAAACCTTGACCTATAGCACACCATATCGTCTCGTATTCCGTCACATCGACTCATGATTGAGAGACTAAAACGCCGCAACAAAGTCAACAAAGTAGGAGCTATTGATGCCTGAGAGACATAGCAGTGGCCAATGATACTCCGAAGTGTGAATATCTGGTCGGTGTATCCATATCTTAATGAGAAAGTGGTGAGATTGGGTCTCGGCCCAGAATCCCACACATTCTAAAACTGTGTCATATTGGTAACGGCAAAAGCCCTTGCAGCAAAATGAGGCTTACAGAGCGGCCGTTCTAAATGTTTCTTGACGCCGCTTCAAGCCTTTTGTATCCCGAATGATGTCAACCAACCCCGTCTGCTCCACCAGGTCATAAAAGCAGTGTTGATTCTAGGCTCCAGTATTGATGCTGGGCTCATCGGGCGCTCTATTGTTGCACAATTTGTGTGTTGCACCGATAATTTCGTCTGAAACGGCACTTTGAGATCATACAACACTGTACAAACTGGAGAGAACGAAGATTCAAAAGTCTTTGGGGGGATACGCTGGTCACAGATATACTCACGCCAAAGAGTGATCTTGGTCCAGTTTTTAGCATTAAAACCACAAATCACATCGCGAAACAGTCGTTCAGTGCGGTATCCAAAACTAACAAGGCGAATAATACAACAGTTGTCAAAGTTTGAGGCATGTCAAATGGAGATTGACCCATCAGCCCAATAGTTTCTGCGGACATAACAAAAGCCGGTTTTTTACCCACTTTAAGGCATAACAAAGAAGAATCGACTCCCAATCTAGCTCGTACTGTCTGTGCTAATTATTATAAAGGTTGTTCATCTGATCCCGTCATCGTAGAGCAGCTGGGTTAATTTTAGATTATATCAGGTGCCTCGGGAACCAATGACGCCCATGATAGTCATTTGATTCTGCCTTCTCTTCCGACTGAGCATTGTGAATCGAGAGCGAATTTCGGTTTAACGCTACAAATGTGACGAGTTTTCGTGATTCTGAGTGCACCTTGCGTGACACGTTTCGGATACAAATAAGAAATGAACTTTCAGGCTTATGCAAACGAGGACACGGTTTGACCCGCGAGTGCTGACAGTTTTGGCATCAAGCATTGATCTGTTATCATGATGAGCTGATTAGAATTAACATGAGCCTGGCTGGCCGTAAGAAAATCGTTTGAAGCATGAGACACGGGCTGGTAACAGCCAGTCGCATGTGATCAGCAAAACTCAACATTCCTTAACAAATGTTGCATCGGGATCAAAGCCCAAAAAGGCTAGTAAGGTGGGCATTCGGAGATTCTCCAGGCCAAATCTGGTTATTACAGCACACTTGTAGCTGCAACTCCATTTCTTTATCATGCGGGTCGGCATCTACGTTTGACGGTAATACGCAAACAAAAGAGAGATTAGTAAAAATTTCTCCTACTTGTACGTAACCAGGCGGTGAATGACTGCTTTCCGCTCGAGCAGTGCATGGTTACAATGTTGCCTGGGGCCGATCGCCACACGATGCGTACGATAAAAGTTGCGTGGGTTGCTATGGTGAACAGGTTTACTGACTTAGTGCTCCTGATTTCCGTAGAGCCTGAGTCGGGGATTCGGGCTTCAGACAGACAGCAGACATACACATTAAACCAAAGATGACACATCGTAAGGCTTTGCGTACAGGGTCAAAGACCTTCACAAATTCTAAAACGCTATACCAAATATCAATTCCAGAGTAAATAGGTCAGACCGAACCAAGGTCAGAGATCGCGTCGGTATTGGTGGTCGCCGCGGCGTGGATAGCAAGACTTAGGTCTTTATATGTCGACACTACAGAATTTTAAGCTCCGGTGGGTTCTTGGCAGCCGCACCGACTGCATATCTGAGGCTGGAGCTTCTGGATCGTTTCGGCGGTAAATGAAAAGACGAGGCGGCGGAGACAATTAAAATTTTCAACAGCAATTTACAATAGACACGCTAAACTACCATCATCTGGATGCGTGGCACGTTGAAAGCATTTTTTGAAAGTCTACCGTTCTCGGGCAGAATTTTTTCTGCTCACCCATCACTGCTTATTCGTCAGGTGCCATAACCTGCTTAGTTCGAATCGAATCAATTCTGTCCAAGTACCCGCCATTCACGGAAAGGTTTGGTATCCGGTAGCTAGTTTAACGGGTAAAGTCATAGGGAAACTACCGGTCGGACCGAAAAATAGCAAGTAAAGAAGTTTTATAATTACCCAGATGGGCCTGTGATCATACCTGATCTGGCGAGCCTCGATGACGTCCCGAACGGTACCTCTCCACGCATTACGATTTGCGAAGCGGGTTTGAACAACTTGAACCTCCCTTTTCACCAGCGACGGAGACCGAATGCAGAACGTCCAAGAACAACCTTCATGTCTTGACGAACTGTGTCAAAACCTGGTCTTTAGTTGACCGCCCCTTCGATGCCTCCATGACGGCAAAAGCGCAGGATCGGAGGAAGCAACACAGAACTTGTGAGGCCGAGGACAAAGAAAGTGCCCAAAACACCTCAGTTGTCCTCCTTAGAGACTGGGATATGCTCATACTGTTATCCCAGCGTCTGCGAGTTCTCGTTAGAGATTAAGGATCACCCTCAAGCAACACTGATCAAACAATTCCCGTTCTCACTAATTTTTCCACGCGCACAACCTAGAATTTCCGACGGTAGGGAAGGACTGACCGGACGGATGCAGGGTACACACGGATCTTCGTCGCGATCGAGATGTATCGTCAGGTCCGCAGACGCCTTCTGAGGTTTGATAAAACTCGGCGAGCTGCATCGATTCGGGAGACAATGTCATCCTTACTCTGGTCCTTCGGCAACAGCCTCGCCATGATGTACTTGAAAGTGTCTAATTGGCAAGTTGACAACCATTAATCTTGAGGTGCCTTCTCCTGACCAAGGACGTATCTTGATCTTCAAAGCGTTTTGGGTAAGCCGAGAGAATTAGCGACGTCATTCACCCGTGACAGCACAGACTGTAGATCACGAAAGCTTGCGTAGTTCGGATTAGTCAGCTGGCGTCCGGGTGTATATTAAACACCGTCACCTTCGTGTAGGGCTTCCCAAGGATCTATTCAATGCCTTAGTTGAATAGAATGGGTGACAGAATACAACCTCGTCAAAAGTCAGAGGGAATACAGAACGGTCGGAAGAAATCGTTATGGATGATAACTCGCGCAATGTTAGAGCTATGATAAGACTTGAGCATAGCGATTATTTTAAACAGTATATCACCTAGTTTCACTATCGGCGACAGGGATTCTCAGTGGGAGAAATCGAACGCAATGACCAAATCAACAATGCAGATGGCCGACAGTTGCTGGTAACTATGACGGAATTCGGGAATGCACCCGTGTGAAAATACTGTCCACACATCGAAATCCAGCACCCAGCCTGGAATTGCCTGAGAAGGGCAACAGTGAAGACCTTCACAGAAAATTCAATGAGGCTTAAACCGTTTTAGTCTTCACAAATTGTATAATCTCCCTTCTTGAGTACCAGTACACTGGTTCTCGAGCACCAGTAATCAGAAACGACCTCAAATCTCGAAGCTTGTTCAATTATCTCAGAGTATCAGCAGAAGACTTTTAGATATAAGTAGGAGTACCATCCTCTGCAGGTAATTCGTTATTGCGGGTACTTTTGTGGCCTTGGCGACTTCTCCCTCAGAAGATGGAGGGGTCAAATCAGATGATATAACTGTGTTGCAGAGGAGAGTGACAGCGTGAGAGGCTGTTCATCGAATGTGCTCATGCTAGCGCTCGAACTTGGCTGAGTCATCAGTATAAAGGTCACGAAGAGTTACTCCGTGAGACTGGTTTACCACTTAATTGCGGATATAAGATGGTAGCGTTTTCGAGTGTCACCAACTTCTGAGGCCAGCTCCATGGAGGTCACCATTTAAACCCAAGATTTCTTCTGGTCATTGCTAACCAACTTTGCCGTCATTTACCGGAGGCGGTGGAAGGAACCATTGTGGCGGGACCCAGCTCGGATCTTCTGAGCAGACAACTGCAAGGTCCTTCCAATTATCCATTGACTGGTGCGCCACTCGGTATACCCAATAATTTATTGCAGCCGCACCATAGATTGATGACTTCAACTATCCCCACTGGCTACAACCTTCTTTGTCGGCTCAGATCTTAAAACGAGACCAGATTTCTCTGCTCAAGGCCTCGGCGGTACTTGACTGTCAAAATCTTGCAATATCAAGGCGTCATGTGCGCGATATTTTGAGTGTCGAGTAGCAAGGAAATTCTAGGCGTGTGCTAACGAGAACATGGTCAGACCCAGAAAGTTATCAGTTTTGGATCCAAGCAAATACAACACCTCAGCATGACTAGAATGTAGTCCATCGAGCGGCCGAATGACTGTCGTTAGAATACAAAGACAGCAAATATTTGTGGCGATACTGCAAGCGCATGTTGGTGACAAAAATTTTATTTTGATTAGGCACGTTCAGCAATATCGCATCGACAACCAAACGCAAAATGGACAAGCAGGTGAACGTTGAAGAGCCTCCAGCTTTAGTCCGGTCATTTCATTCCCCCTAAACCAATAGCCAAATCACGGTTGCTTGAGGTAGTCTCCTCTTGCGCTTTGGCTCAAGGACCTAACCGTAAGGCAGCGATGGCAACCAAACATACCTAATAACGTTACACCTTCACAACAGTGCCGTCGTCTGGCTTTGTGGTCAGCAGGCCAGGCCTCCGCCCATATACGCGCCAGGCAGCCAACAACTAGACTAACGGGTAAATCATCTTCCAGCATCTATGACAAGCTAATGTGTATACAAAGGGAAATGGCAGCGCAAGGGGAAACTAGCAGACTGAAAGTTAAATTTTACAAAATCGCACAGGACTGAATGTGCATGCGGGGGAATGATTTTCGGACACGAAAGCACAACTTTTGTCCAGCAACAGTAAGTGCTATTAGCGAAATGGAATAAATTTTATATGCACACGCGAAAAGGCAGAAGAGTAAAAAATATCAAGTTAATTTTAATGGTGTTTCAAAGCCAATATAGGTGAATGAAAAGTTTAGTATGAACACAGAAACGGCGCAAATGTAAACAAATGACAGCATTATGAAACACTTTCCTTAAAGGATGAAATCCACATGTCAAACACATGGGCGAGAGCAGCAACATATACGCGAGAAGAGTAGATCATAAAGGCGGAACAATTTGTAGAGCTGCTGCTTCTCTGCCTACTGCCAAAAGTTAACAGAAGATTCAATCTCCTTCATGACTCTCAGAACCAGTTCCTCCTGCATGGGTCTGCCTACAACTTGCACAGCTAAAGGAAGACCCTCACTACCGATTTGCATATTCGCAAGCGCTGCATTTGTGCGATCTCCAGAACGTCGGTAGTCCTCCAGCAGCTTAGCCGCCGATTTGACGTCTTCGGCTGTGACAACACCAACGGGCACCACTCCAGCTGGGTAATCAACCAAGTTGTAGAGAGCTGTGTAGAGAAGTGAAGTGTCAAGAAATATCTCCGCAGTGCTCGCAAGGGGGGCCGGATAGGCAAAGGTTGGGCAGATAATAACGTCAAAAGGTGAATCGGAGGCGCAAATTGCCTTCGCAAAGGCTTCCTCGTATTGCGCAATCCGGTGTCGCAATTCTAGGACAGACACGCTGGAGTGACAGCCGATCGATGAACTAAGAATAATGGCTGCAGGCTTACCCAGAAATAAACCCGCGATAAAAGCCAGGAGATGCTTTAGAAATCCAGGAATATAAAGCGATAAACGAAGCAGATGCATGTGTTTGGGCAGTGGTTCATTGCTCAGGGCTGAACGCAGTCCAGCACCGCCATCAGAAAAAAAGGTGGACAGCAACAATTCTTCGGCCAAGTCGGGAGATGGTGGTACAAATTCCTTTACCAAATGTCCCTGGCTCTGTAAAAGGGCTTTAACCTCTAGGACAGCGCGCTCCACAGATGGCGCTGGTGGGACTTGGGCTTCGCCCTTAAAGTGGGTGTAATAGCCGATGACCAGAGACTTTTTACGGGAACCAGAAAACAAGGCTTCGTCAAAAGGAATTGGAGGAATAGTCGGATCTAGACTAAACATCTCAGGTCCAAGGAGAGTGCGCATAGCATCTACCAAAGAGTCTACCTTCCTTGCCATTGGTCCAACACATACATCTAGCCGAGCATTGCACCTCTTGTAGTCAGTGACAAGACCAAATTGACTAAGGCGTTTGAAGGTAGGCTTTAAACTAGAAATACCACAAAATGCGGCTGGTATTCGTAGACTGCCGGCAATATCCGACCCAAAGCCAAGCGGAGATCCGCATCCCGCGAGAAGCAGGGCTTCACCGCCGGAACTTCCACCTGCTAGGCGTCCCTTGTCAGCAAAGTGCCGCTGTTCTCCGTAAATAGCATTGGATGAGTCCATCGACAGTCCAGATGGTGGCATGGATGTGGTCACAAATGGAACAGCTCCGGCTGAGCGAATAACCTTTACCAAAACTGCATCCTCCGAAGCTGGGTTGTCAAGGTTTTTAATTAATCCACGTGGCGTGTCGTAACCCTTTATACTAAAGTGTTCCTTAAAGCTCACCGGAATGCCAAAAAGCGGAGACTGCGAAGCTTGCTTGTTCAGATCGAGAGCTTTGGCTTGGTCATTCGCCTCCAGGATAACTTCAGCTATACAATTCTGAGGAAGGAGCTCTGCAGCACGTTGCTGGAATGCGTGGAGCAACTGCAAGGGCTGTACCTCACCGGATCGTATTTTGACAGCCAACTCACGAGTGCTCAGACTACAGAAGTGCTCCAGCTGGGGATTCTTCTGTAGGTGCAGCAGACTTGTCTGTCGAATTTTCGTCAACCTTCGGCGTTTTTCAGCAAGGATCGCATGCGCTTTTATTCGTTGGAGCCAGACACACGATAGTTTTACAACTAGGAAGGCGACTATAAATCCGCATATTAGCCTGCGCCATCCGAAATCTGTTATGGGTAAGAGTAGAATAGCCACTGTTTCGATCATATTGTTAATTTTATGGTCTGAAAGGCAATATAAGATACGTTGAAAGAGAAGGCGATGTAAAAGAAATAAAAATTCACTTAAGGAAATTAATCACAGACCTAGACCAAATGTGGGTACCAAAGGCAACTGAGTAAGGATGTGTAATTAATATTGATTTCTTGTGATATAAGTGAAAAACAGCGTGCTTGTAAGGCTTAAATTTATAAAATAAGATACGAAAGGCCTTAGTTGTTTTTGAGCTTTGTGCCTCGGTAATTTTAAAACATGCAAAGTAAAATTGATCGGTGACAGAACAGACATAAACCAGCGCGGGAGTTGATACTGGAAACCAGTGAGAAAAAGCAGATACAGATCCTGCCGAGAGTTCTACTTGTATTGGCTGGTAGCAGTGCTAGTTTACTCGGATTCACAGTTCAGCACGTTCTGAATCGTTGCGCTCTATGCCGCTCAAAGACTAGATTCCAATTATAATTACACAATTGTAGTTCCGTTCCCAGACATCGAACAGTGTCCAGTAACAGACCTTGTAACGCAACACCGGCAGATGGTAATTTCAGTCGACCGTAGAGATCGGTTTTGAAAGTCAGTCCATGAAAATCAACCGCAACATTCTCTGGGGGGTCGCTTATTAGGTCCATCAGTCCTCCTCAGGCCAAGAGCGTAAAATGCCCACGATTGTCGATCACAGAACAGGATGGGTTTCACAACAGTTCTGCATCCTCTTGCGTTTTTAATCCGCCGAATCCTGTAACATTTCTAGGGACGAGATAACCAGTCAAGTGTATGCATTCAGAGGTGGATTTTCTCATTCTGAAAATGGCTGATGTTGTTTCTGATGATCATTTTGAGCAGGAAAAATAAAATGTCAGGAGAATAAAGCATTTGTTCCAGCTATGACACCCACTTATTTTCAAATGCCTCCCACGATTCGCCTTTTGCTGGTATCAGCAAGTGTTCATTTTTACTGTACGTTACACAGCTGATGTGCATGTGATGACAGTAGGTACACGGCAAGTGAACAAGTTTCGAGAACATACCATAATCATTGACTAGCTTACAGAGTTGACTTCCAGTGGACGTGTCGGACACTGTGGTTCAATCGGAGAAACGTATTTCTGACAATCGTTGAACACAATATCCTTGCCCTCGAATTAATCTAAGCAGCAGACCAGGAGTGTTTGGACCAATTTCCATTCCAACGACAGACAGAAATAAGTAAGGTCCAACAATTATTTTCATGACTTCAAAAAACGGTTTCAGACTATGTTTGAAGTGAAGCTTCTCTTTGACGCCTCCGGGTGGGCAACGGCACCGTATCGAAGGCACCATCACTGAGTTCATGGGGTAGGCGAAGAGCGTCCTAAAACAACTTCAGCCATCGTTCATGGATAGCCAGAGATACTCTCACGATGTTTACGAAGCAAATGTTGACTCTGTCATCGTAGACGAAGTAGGTGTACTTTATTCGAAGGATGACCCTCAGGTACCGATGTTTAACACTCCAGTTTTAGCTCATCATCCACACAAACAGCCCAGTATTAATAAGCATAGAGGCATGGCCAAACAGATACACGGCACAAGCAAAACTTCGTGGTGATGGAGATGCCGCTTCGGTTCCGTAAAAATAACGAGCTATACCCAACCTCAGGTATTGTGGCACCCGAGGCTCGAACTGGCCACCTGTTGATTGGGGTCGGGTATGGCTGACTGATGACGGCTAATAAGCCAGAAATGCCATGCTAATCTGCCTAGATCATTAGCCTTGCGGCTGATGGCAGGGCTCGAGAGTGAGCCCAAAAGCACAACGGGACGAGTGAGGCCTGTGACCGATCTGTGAAGGTCTACTTACCATAATTGATATTCCCGATCAAAACTGGTAAGAGAACCAGCTTTTGCTGCAGTAAGTAGAGCGTTGGACAACAGGTTGCGAGTTCGAGCCTCGGGTAAACCAACCAAATTAGCGAGTTAATTGATTCGTGACACCACAAACTGTAAATCTCCAAAGCCTAGGACTAGCAGGTTGACATTATCGGCATAGTTGAGAGCAGTCAGTCAGCTTCCGGGTGCAAACTAAACACTATGAAAAACGTGTAGGGCCCTCAAAGAATAAAGTCTATTCCATGGTTGGACATAAAATACAACCTTATCGAATGCCAGACCGAATACTGAACGGTTGGAACAGATGTTTATAGACTAGAAACTGTGCAGTGATAGAGCAACAGTAGACTTGAAAATGATTTTGCCGCCGCACTATCGAATCAAAAGGGTGTAACGAAGCCAAAAAATAAGACAACCGTGGGTTTCCGGTAGCCATGACGGAATTCAAAGAGGCGCCTCGGTGTAAATGTCTAGTTCGCGAACTTACGCCCAAATCGGAGCCCGAGCTGGTTGGGCCTCGTTCTAGAGTCACGAACAACCCGGAATCGCCTGAAAAGGACAACGGTGAAGACCCCGGCAGCAACGCTGATAAGGTTTATACTGCAGTCATTCTTGAACTTTTTCTGACCTCCCTTCATGAAGGGAGGCACAAGGAGGTTCAAGCGCCAGTCATAAGGAATGACCTTATCTCCCCAAGCTTATTCAATCACCTCATGAAGCTAGGGCGCCAGTGTAGACACGCGACTTGTAGATTTAAACAAGAATATCGTCCTTCCTGGATGCCTTGCTGTTACGGATAATCCTGGTTGCATCGGTGATTTTCCCGTAAGTGCAGATTACAAGACAATACATGAGCTGGAGTAGGATAGTAATCACCTGTACAGAAGAACGAGGGAGCGGTTAGCCAT
Source organism: Schistocephalus solidus (assembly GCA_017591395.1). NCBI lineage: Eukaryota > Metazoa > Platyhelminthes > Cestoda > Diphyllobothriidea > Diphyllobothriidae > Schistocephalus > Schistocephalus solidus. The sequence goes on from WEDG01002991.1 coordinate 227,148, forward strand.
CGAAGTTTAAATGCTTAGGCCAGCGCTCGATCCTGGCCGACTTGTCGGTAGTAAAGCCACCACTTGCATCACGAAAAATCACTAAGGGCAGAGGGCTTACCACCACCTTGGCCATACATTTGCTAGATTTCCAGTGTCAGCAGTGCAAAAGACCTGCTCCATAAAGGTGGCTAAATATTGCTTGCCTTCATGCCTAACCAAAATCACCGTCCTTTTTGGGAGTTGGTAGACCTAGCACTGAGGCGTCGCTGGGTGAATCCAAGCATCTTCTCAGTCGCTCCATATAAAGATGACTTCTATGATAGTCAGTAGTCAGTATTATCGTAAAAAGAAGGAAGATTTATGTGCCCACAGCCTCGATGGGACTGGTTTGTAGTTTTGAGAAACTAAGGCATCTTGCACCTGACAATTTGGGTGCGGATGAAAGGTGGCCTTTTAGGCGAGTGTGAACGAGGACATGGCTCGTATTACGAGCGGTACTACTTTCGGCACCATACATCGATCTGCTATCGTTAATTCGGCTGCGGAAACTGAAACCAAATGGAATTTAGACAATACGACTGGCCATATGACCTTCATTCGAAAATAGGTTCAGTCGATGCTTGCTGCAAGGTTAGAAGCACGTGATGGTGACAAACAACCGAGTATGACCAGCAAATTTGAACAATCTCTCGTTATTCTCGCCCCAAGAGCCAGACACCAAGTTGGAATAGCTGTCGGGTCTAGGCATCGGTAACAATCCTCCAAATTACAACGGGGAAATTGCTGGACTGATTCTGCCAGCTGCAAGTAAACGACCTCTCTATCACGCTGGTTGGCAGCTGATATTGGTTCTTAAATTGATCCTTCGGTCGCAAATAAGGCATCAAGTCATTTGTTTATTCATATATAAGTATTAAAACAACTCGTTTGTTGCGGTAGAGCGATCGCCACACCAGAAGAGTAGCATTGGTCGTAGCGAAACGGTGAAGTCGGGGTTGACCCAATGAATTTTTATTTCCCGAGCACCAGATTTGGGGATTCAGAATTCAGACAGGAAGCAGCCATTTACATGGTACTGCGGAATACTGTGCGTATGAGGATTCGGGAACGTTCGCACATGCCAACATCCAAAATCAAAAGCCTGTAATCAACTGAGTAGTTTTGCTCGAATACTACTTGTCCGCATCGCTTGACCAGGGCTGCGAAAAGCATAGGTTTTTTCGGACCTCGTAGCACAGATCGTAATACCAAAATCGGATATTTTCTTGAGGTTTCTTGGGATTTTTACCACAGGCTGGTCTCTAGCACTCGCTTCGATTGTTCGTTTTAGGTTGTCGCCTCTAGCGTTTTGGCTCAAAAACCTAATCAAAGGACAGACGTGGCAAACAAAGTTATTTAATGACGGTTCATGGTCATCATGTCATAGGACCCATCGTCGTGCTTTTCGGCATTCTAAAAGGCAGTCGGTATGACAAACCTCAGTCCTCCGTGCCACAATATCATTTCGCAGCTGGAACTCTACTGATTGTTTGTAAGATTAGAGTCAACTAATTTCACAGTTAGCATTCACTGGAGACCAGTCCACTGGACGCCACCTGTAGAACGCTCGGTGGCCAGCAACTGGGCTAACGGATCGCATTGCATCAAGAGATTCAACGTGATAAATTTATGTGTAATGTAGCAAAATTATCTATAAAAGGTAATACTTTGTCAGCCGTTAGAAGCTAGGGTATTAGTTTCACGCAACGCGGACAAAGAACGTGTTTTTTATGAGAACTAAAGCGACCGTAAAAAAATGCACAGACAGAGAAAGTAGCAACCCAGCCAAACTAACTCAAATGCTTTTGAACGAAATAGTTTTGCTTTTATTGGATCCAATACCTTAAGGGCTTCTAGAAGAGTCTTGCAAGTGTTCACAATCCTATGCATGTGTGAAGAAACCTTAATCCGATAGGACCAAGGAATTTAATAAGGGCGACAAAGAAGAAAGGCCAATACTTATCTACGTGGGCTAACTTAGCAGCCAAAGACCTTCTAATTGTAATGAGGACTTATGATACGTTCATGTGCGATAAAACGTGAGAACGTGACTGTCTGTATGGTAATGAAATACAAAAATAGAACCGCGTAATGACCGGTCGGACGTGTGTAAGAACGGTTTCAATCGTGCACAAGCGAAAATTAATTCGGAGAATGGGTTAAGTAGTTTAGAAATAAATGTGTTGTTGGATCTTTCTATACCTTTGCATTTCCTCACACAAGTAACCGATATCTGGCACGAGTAAGTTAGCAGACAAATCAAAAGTTACTTAATTCATTTGGGAGCACGACAATCACGATCAAGGAAGGAAATAAACTAGCACTACAATTCGACACGGCCTTAAAATTCCCCCAAATAAAATAACGATGGAATGCACAAACGAAGTTATCATTAATCGGGTGAATTAGTCGCATGGTTTTGTAACAAGTGCCTACTTATGTATCCGTTTCTCAAGTTTGGGTTGTACAGGGAACATATACAATAGATAATAATGGTCCCAATAGCAATGCAGTGTAAAGTGACACTTGTTAAAATAATTATACCCATTTTGTTGATCTACGCGACCAATTGTTAAATCATTCATACCTGACGCCAAATAAGGTTGTCAAAAATAGAGGGCTAGCTTCATCTGTAAAGACAGGGTGTGTTTCACGACAGTCAGCCACTTAATTTAAGAATGAAATACCCGAGTGCACTCCATGTCAAAAAGAAATTTAAACGCACCATACACAAATAATATTTCCGTTAAGAGTTAAATATGCATCATACCATAAATGCTGTCAATTGCTACCGAGGCCACGAGCTTGCTCACCAGCCAGCCAGCCTAACGATTTCGCATTATCGAGACTACTAATACTTGTGTAACAACAGCAAGAGTCCCAAAACACATAACAGAATAAAAGCACAACAGCCAATTCAAGTTTTTTGCAACTTATAATCGCGCCATGTGCTGAAAGATGATTCGATGGGTGACAAGAGAAAACGGACTTGCTGCACAACGCGTACGTACGGCGTGGTCAGCGATAAGTTTCTCTAGTTTAGCTAACTTCAGGATCATTTCAGGAATGTACAACATGTGGAATTCTGGGAAAGATTACAAGACGGCGAATTCCCTCGGCACGGTATAATATTAGGGGTATAAATCCCTAATATTAGCCCGAATTTTCGGTGAACAAAACTTATTGGCTTGCGCTTTACTTAATAAGTCTTAAAAAATTGAAACAAAGCTCGTGGATTAAAAGAGGGCCGATAGGATCAACTATTTATTGATGGCGAAGAGCTACAGTGACATCTACGTCTTTGACGGCAGGAGGAACACATTTCAAAATGTCGCCAATACCACAAACCACACATCGCGGGCATGCCCGCCGACAGCTAATTAATTCAGAAATCAACAAAATTAAGCTTATATGTGTTATACATTAACAGGTACCTCAAATAATAGTGAAAGCGCAGTGCATTAAATGTAAATTCGTCAATATTGCGTCACTTGAGCTTTCTGTAAAAAAATTATATTTACTTTATCATCTGTTGCTGAGATATGCAGAAAAGTAGACTGTGAACAAAGATTGGGAGATCTTCCAAAATTTTCTTCTGCAGCTCAGGGTCAAACACTGCCAATAAGGAGTTTCCAACAGAGAAAGTGTCATAGGCAGCAGGATATTAACCTAAAAAGCGATATAAACAGGAAGCTAAATTCTGGACGAAATACTGCGAGTCTTATCAAGTCGCATATTTTAACAAGTATAAAACACAGAGAAACAAACTGAGAAGTCTTATCCTGAAAACACGACAAAGATTCGAGAAGAATTCTGCTGCAATAGGCAACGCAGAATCCATAGATAGTCTGCAGTTAACTCCGCAGATGTACAAGGAATAAGCATCAAATCCCGATGATTAAGACTGCCATGGGCATCGTAATTGCTGAAAACAGAGACAAAGCCGAATAATTTTCACAGTTCTACCTCTACGTCTTCACAAGCGACGCAAAGTTCATTCGTCCGCCATTGGATAACCTGCCAACTGCAAGAATTAGCCACATACTATTCTAAGAATTACTGATCCGAAGGGAATCAAGGGACTTAAAGAGTTAAAATCATCAGGTCCAGATGAGCTACCTCCCAAACTTCTGAAAGAACTCGCCAATGAACTTTCTGCACCTCTGTCAGTGCTCTTTACAAAAGTCCTTTGACTCCAGAACACTTCCTTTCGGTTGGAAGCTGGGACATTCGGCACGTCGTTTGAAATTGCTTTCGAATTTCAGCTCCTTTGAGTTTTTGGTCTCTACCTTAGTGTAGAAGACACATTGATGTGGAATAACTCTTAAGTGGATTGTCCAGTCTCTAAATTTGGGAAATATTTTCGTGGACTTAACGATTCTGCGGCTATCCAAATATTCCGTCACTGAGGTTTATTCCACGTCCAGGACATTATCCCTACGAGAAATACAAGCTTCAGCGCTCACTGGCTTCCACATTTACGCCAGCTGTGTTCTGCTCAAATCTGCTTTCATCAGAGAGGGAGAAGTCGCAAAAAAGGCTGAGTCGTTGCATGCTTATTAGAAGTCTGACTGCTGAATACTTTTGCATCCTAGCCCAGTTATTTAAGAGGATTTATAAATTAAATGCATTCGAATACAGTCATAAGAGGTATGGAAAACGCAGACGCTCAGGACTCATCTGAGCGGAGGAAAAAAATTTGCGTCGTGGGTCTCGAACCCAAGTCGCAGATTCACGTGGCGACGAACATAACCACTGCGCTACGTCCTCACGGCAATTTGGAAAACAAAATTGTATCCAAACAAAAAAGATGACAAAGACAGATATTCTGTTACCACTTCTCCTCCTGCCAAGTGGGCAAAAAACCTGGGAACACTAATGAATGTCACCTATGAGGAGGAAAAGTGCATGGGTGTTTAAATCTCTTGCAGAAATTCGTATTGATGGAGAAAGAGATAAGTAACTTGTAGCAAGAAATGGCCGATCTCAAAGAGAAGGTTCATAGTTCACCCCGGAAAAAAACACCCGTAGCAACGAGATTTCCAACAAAGAAATAACGTATGCAAATATAGCTTCCTCAAGAATAGCTAATGTAGAGCTTTAAGACATTGTGTCTACAGAGCTCAGTAAATCAGTAGGCATTTCCTTCAAAATGTAGATCAAACCAGCTCATGCACGTTACTACTGTCATCGAGCTAAGACAGAAGCAGAAATGTGCTGGATACACAAACATATGCGGCATCGTCGCTGAATGATACAAAAAAGGGTTAAGTTGAACAGCTCGTCGAATTTGAAGCACCGAAGATGAAGAATTTGAAGTCAAAAAGGGCCAAGAAGCTTTCACAAAAAAGTGGTTTGAACTCTGGAAAAAGCTCGTTCTTGCCGATAGATGCTCAAGTGCAATTCTCTGTTGGTAATACAGGAGTAAGTGCAGGACAAATTGGCAAAATTTCCAAAAAGGGTTTGCCATTAACTTTAGGAATAGTTGCTCATACTGACGCAAATAACTTCGTCGTCCAGAGTAGCATTCTTCCTGATACTGACGCTCTATCAACAAATCTGAACTCAAAGTCACCAAACATACATTTCAACCGAAAACTCAATCTCGTTATTAAAGGGGTTCGCGAGTCCACTTCTCTGATTGCAAAGGAAAGGGTAGAACATGACCTCAGTCTTTTTCCCCAGAATACTCATATTTGATTCTTCGAGATGGCGAATGCGTAACAGTGCACGAAAGCATTCCGTTTAGGAAAAAGCGGATGTTTCACATGAACTATCATCACCAAGGCCTCTTTAAATCATTCTTGAAAATGATGTTCAGGCTTCATGCCTCCTAGAACGGAGAACGCTCTCCGTAGCTTACACAGGGATGTGTTTTTTCAGCCGGATTACGAACCAAAGGAAAGGTACAAAATGAGGATCTGAATGCAGAACTGAAGAGGAGGACCAAGCACGGAGAAAAATGGCTCCAAATAAAGGACAGTAAATAAATCTGATCAAGAGGTCTTTCTTATGGCAGACCCCGTACATAATCAAGGCGGATTCTCGCCGAGACGGAGGACACTAAATACGATGTACCCAACTGTACAGAGCTTGAATAATAAAAAGAAGGCGCTCCAGAACTCGGATGACGACCACTCATCAGAACTCAGCGTCGGCGGGATGGACACCAGTTCATCTCGGAAAAACAATGACAGACTCTAGTATTCAATCGCGCGAAATGCGCAGAAGTCTATATGGAGGAGTTACCCAGTCTAAATTGAGATGTTTGTATACCAATGCTCAGAGTCTCCTATCGAAAGTAGATGAACTCAAAGCATTTAGTATCAGACCGAACCCCCGATATCGTTGCCATTACGGAAACGTGGCTCAAAGCCGAAATCGAAGATAGTGAGGTTTCGATAGATGGATACCAACTTTTCGAAAAGACCGAGAAAATAGAAAGGGAGGAGGAGTGGCCGTATATGTTAGGACAGGAATCTCGGCAGTCGAACGAGCACACTCCATCTTCCTTGAATATGAATTTCTCTGGATAAAGATTAAAAAGGATTGTTCACAGAACCTACAATTCTTGACGATCTACAGTCCACCGAAATATTACAAGTGCAGCTGATGAGTACCTCCTCCATTTGCTCAAGGAAGTAGCAAGTCACCAGGAGGTGCTAATTGCTGGAGATCTCAATGCACCTATAGTAGACTGGGTTAATCTGACAGTTGATGGTGCACCAACTTCCTTCGGCCACAAGCTAATGGATCTCACCCTTGACCAACCTCTGGTACAGAAGGTTAACGTACGAAAGAGATTTAGAGAGAACCAGAGAGCAAATTGCCTGGACCTTGTATTTACGAAGGACTTCTCTAGCATTGATGAAGTGTATTCTATTACACCCCTCGGTAAGAGTGACCATATTACGCTGATGTGGGATTACTCACTTTATTCTCAGCGCCAGAATGGAACGGAACGCAAGCGAAATATATGGAAGGCTGATTTTAACGCGATGAGGAAAGAACTGATGTCTATGAGATTGGATTGTTTGCTTGAAGGGAATCCAGAGGATGACTGGCGATCATATAAAGACAGTCTCACTTGATCTGATTGAACGCTTTTGTACAGTGAAGGTGCAAAAAAAAAGAATAGTCGCCCCGCCTGGTTAACAAGAGAACTTAACAGGCAGCTAAAGAAGAAGAATATAAAATGGAAGGTATTCAGGCAAACAGGGTCAGCAGAGCATCTCAAAGAATTTCGTCATCAAAGAAACGCTGTAAAAAGAATGATTCGTCAGGAAAGGAAGAACTATGAATCAAGAATTATTCAACAGGCTGAATATAAACCAAAACTTTTATTCCATTATATCAATAGCCGACTAAAAAACAAGGACCCAGTAGCAGTATTCATGGATAGAAATGTTGTTGAAGTCGTTGAAAATTGCGACAAAGCCGAGTACTTGGGTCGGTTTTTTGCCTCCGTTTTCACTAGAGAACCGAAACTTCAGCTTGACCACGTCAACAGTGCTGTTATAGACGCCGGTCCAGTGCTTGAATAAATAATCTTCCAGGAACCTCTCGTGGAACGAGAACTGCGAAATCTGAAAGAAGCGAAGTCATCTGGTCCGGACGATATACCGGCCAAGTTCTTGAAAGAACTGGCCAGCGAACTGTCCAAACCACTAGCGCATATATTTAATTCGTCATTTGAATCAGGGAAACTGGCATCCGAATGGAAGGCAGCAAATATATACCCCATATACAAGAGTGGTGCTCGATCTAATGTCAAAAATTATCGGCCTGTCAGCCTAACCTCCATTTGCTGAAAAATAATGAAATCAATAATCAAGAAGGCAACCATGAAGTTCCTTGAGGAAAACCAATTACTCTCTGATCTCCAGCATGGCTTCAGACAGAATCGCACCTGTCTTTCTAGTTTATTACTCTCCACAGAGCAGTGGACGTGTGCACTAGACGCAAATGGTAGGATTGACGTCATATACACTGATTTCAAGAAGGCGTTTGACAGTGTCCCACACAAACGTCTCATTTTCAAATTATCTGAAATCGGCATAAGAGGAATGCTGCTGACATGGATCGCAGACTTTCTTACAGATAGATTGCAAACTGTGTGCGTCGATACCTCGAAGTGAACACCTACTGCGGTTCTAAATGGTGTCCCCCAAGGCTCGGTATTAGGGCCGTTACTCTTCTTAGTGTACATCAACGACTGTGTCGACGACCTGGATTGCAGTGCCATCATGTTTGCAGAGGGTCAAGCTGACAGTGAAATATATCCTGATCGTTAATTCAAATGTTTTCAGGAGAAAAAATGCAGCTTATTGTGGGATTAAAGCTCAGGACAGGAAAGCATTTACGCAGGTGCCCGTTAATGGACTTCTCCATTCAGTGTTATGGATCTGGTATGCTGCACCAGCAGGTATGTTGGCGAACGGCTCTTCGAGTCGACTTTAGCATGAAGTCCGGCACAGGATTCAGAGTCCGTGAACGCCATCAGAACCGAAGTGAGCTTCCACAGAGTCAGCACCCAAAGGTTTTGGAAGGTGTCCTGAATGTAGAAAACTAGTGACAGCTCGCGTAAACGAGGGAGAGGTTTGTTGAATTTCGATACTTCTGGGTAGCTTATTCCAGATTGCTATAGCGTTTACCGAAAAATACTGTCAGCATCTAACTGCGCATGCCAAAGGAAGATATAAATATACATCTCGATGACTGGTGCGCCGAGAGTGATCGAGGTGCCTCATATATGTAAGGTGGTTAAATGTACGGCTGTTTAGAAGTTTAAACAGTAAAAATAGTCCCTTCTGTAATCTGCGAAGCCACAGCGGGTTAAGGCTTGTTAGCTCACAGCGTTGTTGGTAGGACAAGTTTCGGTGCAATTTACACCGTTTTCTTCGATTTCACGCAGGCTTTTGATCGCGCTGACCATGACTCC